>JABCKI010000233.1:0-23260 GCA_018282025.1 Sphagnurus paluster
TTGTTCAAAAGCTGATGAAGTTACATAGACTATCTACCTGAATTTTGAAGATAAAAAGAATCTGCTCGGTTGCCAGAAAGAGAATTCCATTTAAATCACTTTTCTCTCTCAAAGTTTTTTTCGCATTGAGTATTGGGAGGACAGTTTTCATCGGCGCGAGGGCTCGAAAATCATAGGGAGATTCCTCTGTTTACAACAAAGACAAACAAAAATGGGTTTGGCAGGCGTTGCCCACCCCCACAAATATCCGAAACGATGAATATTGCCCGGGCCGGCTACCGGGCATTTTGTTTTTCTTGCACCTCCCACACTTTGCACCACCTTGTCTTCATACTTCCCATACAAGTGAAAAGATGAAATAATAACTGGAATATCTGATAGGTTTTTCTATACCACCAAGAAAACAAATCAACTCTCAAATTGATCATAATTCCCTCCTCAGGCTCTCAGCTGTAAATACTGCCATCCAAGTTCATAAAGGCTCCTAACCTACAAATTTTGGTTCTCCATAAATTGGCAATTATATCTCCTCGTGTTACCAAATTCAGGAATTGAATGTAAGCCATAGTTTCGCTGTCTATCGACATATAACGACATTCGTTTTGCAAAGATGAAGTACCTTCAATTACTTCTTGTTATACCCAATCTTCCCCCTAGGCTTAGCCCGGAGGCACCAAACCTCCGATATAACCATCTTCCTCCTTTCCCAGCGGACGTGGAACTGGAAATCAAGCACATAATTTACTTTAGGTTCCCGCTGACTACCTCAGAGGCTCAATAAGCACGTCATACTAGCTGCTTGTCCATAAATTTGATGCCGGCCCGCTTGGTATAATCAGGCTCTCGAGGTGCTGCGCTGACTACGCACACATCAACTAGTCATTGGTGCCTCGCAGGACTGAGGAGGCTCAATTGACAGATTCCAGGTATATCCTATCGAATTATGTGTCCCTAAAGCAGTACGTGCACCACCGCCAGAAAGACCGCCAGATCAATATCCTGCGGAAATACTTGCGTGTAGAGCCAGGGTGGTACAAAGACGTCCTTTTTCGACCATCAAACACTGTAGTCTTAGGCATATAAGGTTTTGGTAGCACTACCTCATCTTCAAATACGCTCTTTTGATATAAACAGTTTTGGCTGTACTGGATGTTTAAGATGCCCTGTAAATATGTATTTGAAGTTCTGGACGAAGTGTGTACTGCAAGTATCCTTAGTCATATCCGAACTCCGAAATCGCGCTACCTTAACTGAACTGCTCACTTCGATGACTGGATTAGACTATGCCGTCCTAGAGTCATCTTCAAAGTGTGTATAGCTCTTTATAACATACTGAACGAACTTACAATTTCAGAGCAGATGGCGCAGTCTCCCGCCACCACCCGGGTTCTCCAAGTCGTCCACTTCATCCGTATGTGTCCTAGTAGATTCGGTCGCCCACCGCCGCTGAAACATTAGCTGCAGTCCAAGGCCCCGGCTAAGGCGAATGCCGCATCATCTGATTCCTATAATGAGCTCAAGGAGAAACGGGCATGGGAGCATGCCATTGCGCCGGCCAAGGCCCTCCCTATGCAAGCTTTCATGCTCTACATGTCAGGCAGTGGCGTCCAAATCTTCAGCATGGGCATCGTCTTCATGCTGCTCTTCACGCCGTTTAAGAATATTGCCGGAATGAATGAAGGTGCGTCGTCCGTCGCTTTCAACTGCTTTTCACGTATTGACATTGGTATTTAGCATTTGCACAGTTCGCGCCATCAACTTCACAACACTCTCGCGCGTTCGGAACGCTCACATTGCAAAAGGTCGTTTTTATCGCATGTAACTTGCTGACACTGGGTGTTGGCTTATGGAAGTGCCGTTCTATGGGCCTGCTTCCCACTGGCTCGGGAGATTGGTTGGCTTTCGAGACTAGAGGCATCGTGCGTGTTAAATTATGCTGTTCCGGTTGTTACTGACCCTTTCTCCAGTCTCCGGAGATCTCCCTTTTCTGACCTTTCTATTTAATTATTCTTTGATACGTCCACGAGGAACTCTTATGCACACAAAAAAATTAAAAGCCAAGATTGTCAATACTAAGTGGTTTCAAGCTCCAGAAATGGGCTTTGGGGTCAATTCCACTCAACACATTGGCTTGGTTTCAACCTATATCCTTGGAGATCTAGGAACCAAGTACCATTTTCGAACTCTCGTTCAGTCAAAGTAGAGTGAGGCACAATGCATTCTCTGTTTGCGTTCTTAGTCTTGTTCCTCAGAAATGCTGCCCCAACGCCCGGATCTAGAGCACCTAACTCAGTCAATGTATCAGTTTCCTTGAAGCATCGCAGCTCCTACCACATCAGTATCATCACCGACATCACCTACGAGCGCGTGCCCGGTGACCTCTTCGCTGTTAGCCTGAAAATGACTTGGCCACCCACAAAGTTTATGACTATGTTCACCATCATGGTCAATGACGAAGCATATAAATATATATTCGTTCCGAAGATTTTCGTGAGTGAAGCCGAAGTATCATAAGAACACAGATAAAGCTTGAAGCTAAATAGTCCTTCAAGTCATGCGGTGAAAAAAGGTGGTCGCGGTTCATTCAAAAAACGGTACAACAATAGTCAGAGATAAATAACGCAAGTCCAATGTCTGTAAACTACCCAGCCCTCAAGATCGCAGCAACTTCCATCTCTTCTAGAAGGTCATCCTCAGGTTCATCGTCTTCAATACCGAATTTACATTTACACAGACACAGCAAAGACTTTTGGTTGGCCACGTCCTTGAGTATAGTCAAAGCCCTTTCCGCAGCTACAAATCTTGCCACAGAAAGGCTTGCGGATATTATTGGACCGGCGACCACGACATCGTGAACGAGAACGGCCATTCCCTCGCTTTCAATACCACCTCGCACTTTGATTCTCTTCCTATGTTAAGTCAGAAAAAGTAGTAGCTGGACTGAAAACTTGGACATACTCGATGGAAATTTTCCGGCAGCCCTCACCAGCCATCCACTCCAGAAGGGCCGAGACAGGATCCAAGACCATAGAGGGGGATAATGCATCCAAGATATCTTCCATAACATATTCCACCACCGCCATAGCCTTTTCTAGATTGTAGCTCGAATCGATCAAAACGGCTCCCATCACAGCTTCAAACGCATCGCTGAGGGCTTTGGGAGGGTCGTATTTCCATCCTCGTTTGACAATCTCTTGGCTAGAAGAAGTTTCTAAGAGAGGAACGTATGTATTTATTGCCTCGGTTAGATCAAAACGGTTGACCAGTATAATTTTATGCAGGCCCAAGCGCCGAACAGCCAAAGAAGCCAGTGCTGGTGAACACACTGCCTTTGCCTTAGGCAAGGCCATTTGGGCGGAAGTGGCTTGAGGATACTTATTGTAAAGGTACCTGATAACGACAAGGTCCAGTAGGGCTGAGGTGAGTGAAAATATGAGTTTGAGTAATCATTGTGAATGTAAGATTTGCACCGACCGTCTCCGAGGAACTCCAGGCGCTGATACGAGGCCCCGTCAGATGATGGGAAGGAGGGGTGGGTGATAGCTTCTAATAGAAGCTCTCTGCAATGAAATGTATACCCGAGACTTTCTTCCAATGTTAGAAACAAACTTGGGGCAGGTGACGCCAAAGGACTTCGAAGACCATAGCGCAAAGGCCAAGGAAGGGTGCCTCCGAATGAAAGACCAAGAGCGGTACCCGTTTGCAGTGCCATTGGAATGCCTCCGGTAATAAAGCTTGCGCCAAGGAGCGCCTCCATGCAATCTTGCAGACTTCGCCGAGGATAACGCCGAAGCGCGGATGGCCGCGCAAAGGGATCTAGCCACCTTTCGAGGCTCTCTACATATCTCCATGTGTGAAGACTTTGACCTTCGCTTGTTATAAACCGCTCTAGTCCGACGTCCTTGGCCCGCCCCAGAAGATATCGATTAGATATTGAGCCCGCTCGGAGAATGGAAAGTTGTCCTTCGTGTCGGTATGGGTATTTATGGAAGAGATGTACTGTGGTACAAAGTTCAAGAACTGCATCTCCCAAAGTCTCCATTCTCTGATTGCTATAGCCTGCGTCAGCGCTTGGCAACGTAAGGGCTTCTACCAATAGGTTGTCTTTTATTGGTGGTAGACCAAGCTCATAGCGCGCACAACGCACACGATAAATGTCGGTGATGCGGTGGCAAAGAGTGGGCAAGACTTCGAATGCCTTGCGAATATCTGGCGACATTGGGATCCATCGACAACAGTCTCGCGGCATAACAAGTCCATCAGCCACAGTATGTACGACTTCACGTATGGAGCCTCCAGGACCAATGTTATACGCCCCATTTGAAGAACGAGGCAGTATGGCTGCTGCTATTAGTGGACCCTCTGTCGGAACATAGGCTTCCCATTTTTTCCGTGTCCATTTGTTCACGAAATATTGATGATAGCTGTCGGCACCATATTCCCGAGATCCAAGCGGTGGTATTGACATAGGGTTCAGGTCATGATAAACATTTCTTAGCAGAAAGGGACGACCGAATAGGTTGGTATTCATGATCATTAGATTATCGAAATCGTTAGCTGTAACTTTGCTCCAATCAGAAGATCCACGAGGGTTAGCCACGAGACGTTTCATGGCCTCGAAGTCGGGCTCCAGATGAGGGGTGATAGGTACCAGGAAAAGGTTCGGGAGGGAGGCAAGGGGTCTGGCGGTAACGCAGAACCATATGCCAAGTCTCGTAAATTCGAGCATCAGTTTCCGCTTGTCCGATTCGTCGTCTTCGTCATTGAAAGGCATGGGTTCTCCACTTAATGTGTGTATTGAAGCGGCGCCACAACGAACATCGACCGCTGGGAGACTAGTGCCCGTTATCAGAGAGGCGACAGCGTGATTGTTGATGAAGACTAGGTGGGTCCATAAGCGTGGGCCTGCCATCCAAGGGTTCTTCACCAAAACATCCATCATAACTGGGACTTTGGCTACATCGATAAGTGGACGTCCATCTGCATCCTCAGTTTCTGTGCCCTTCGAGCGTGCAACAGGGAGGAGATAGTCGTCATAGACATTAAGCTCGTGCAATCGTTTGACAGCCATGAAAGCAGCCGCACGTTTGGCTTCTCTTTTTGAGTGCCGAAGTGGGCCAGTGAATATGAGATTTTCTGGAGGTAAAGGAATGCTGGATGGGAGAGTGAGGGACACTTGGAAGTCGCCCGAGAATGTTGGAACGTGAGGAGGTGTAAATGCATCGCGGGGAATCAGGGAACAAAGGTAGTGCAGGAGTTGGATTGAGTTATCATATGTTAGAACCGCGCCAGAAGAATCGACAACATATCGCTCGCGTCCAGCGAGATCAATAGGATTGAGTTCCTCGTTACCCCCGTCTTCACCTGCATGACTATTGGTGTTATCACGAGACTGATAAACCCTCTTCACTTCAGGCTCGATCGTTCGAAGTGCGTTATAACGGGATAGATGTGCGATATCATTCTTCTGGATCATAATGACGAACGTCGATGATTTGTTTCTAGCCCGCCCACGAGATTGAACATATCCAACCATGTGCGCAACGGGGTCGAAGCGGATAACAAGATCGCAAGCCTACATCAAAGAGGAACTTGAGAATTTGTTATGTGAATCATTGCTGTCCTTACGGGAAAATCCAGACCCTCTTCTGCAACGGAAGTGGCAATGACTGTATGGAAGTTTAAGGGGGATATGTAGCAGAGGGATGATGAAATACCTACGAAGATTTATTTCGCCTTTCCGAAATGCCTCTACGACATTCTTGTGGCAACTTGGAGTAGTCTTTGCTATACCATCGCTGTTAACACCTTGTCCCATCAAAGGACCACATCGAACAAGGCCACTAAGCTCCGCGATCGCTGGCAGAATCTGAGCGAGACATATTGCAGTCTGTCGTTGCTCTACAAAGATGATTCCCTGGAAATCAGCCGTGCAGTACGCACGAAGAATGTCTACCAAGACCTGCACTTTTGGTGTAAACCATTCCAGAGATATGGGCTGATCAGGGGATGGATGTGCGAGGAGACCTCTAAAATCAACATGAACCTCACGCATCTGCCAGAAATCTGGAGGAGGAGGACCAAACTTCACACCAGATGGAAGGTCCAGATCATCGGTATATTCTAGGGTCCGTAAATTTTGCATATGTTCGTCGTATACCCGCGCGACATGTTGTTCGACTTCGTCGTACAGGAAAAGGGACGCAGCATAAGGACCCAAGTTGGATAAAGTCGCATAGTATCGCATCTCTATACTCGCCCAGGGCACATTAAGCTCATCCCAAAGGCTTTTGTCGAAGACTCTCAAACAATCCCACAATGAAGGAGAAGGATATGCTTTGTATTCTCCGGCGGCGGGAGGAGAAGAAAATTCTTTGATGATCTACTGAGACGTCAGCAAGGGGGTTAGGATAAATCGAACAAAGCTTTTACTTCAACAGGTTTAGGTGAATGTCTATCCAGTTCCTCGACATGAGCGCGCACACCGACAACTTTTGAATCCAGATTGGCTTCCAGAGACCTCAATGATCCAAGGGGGTCCTTAGGATTCCATATCGGTGAAGCAGTCATTCCAAAAATTCGAGGACGAGAGGTCACGTCAGAGACTTGGAAATACTCTCGCATTATGCCATTGTAAGGGTGGTTTTTGCGGGCATGATGGCACTCGTCGAAAATCATAAGAGAAACCTTATCGATGCTCCAGACGGAATGAGTCAGAAGATTCAAAAATATTTGCGCTAGAAGTGATATATATATATATATATTTAAAAATACAACATTATTCTTAGGAGGCAATCTCACCAGTCATCACGAAAACGTCGTGTTGTGAAAATCGTTTTTTCCATCGAGCTCGATCAGTCAAATCTATATCGAGAGCCCCATGAAGTTTGATTACTCGAAGTGGAGTGTTTCGCGAGATGAAGTTTCCCTGTTGCTCCACAAGCGCGACTTTGGGGACCAAGAATATGATCGCTTTGCCGTTCGATGCCTCCAAAGCAGATATCCATCGAATTAATAACAGGCTGATCAACGTTTTTCCCGAACCCGTGCTCAGTGCAGCGATGATATTACCTGTTGAGCTTGAGTCAGATTGAAATATCAATGATATCTATAACGTAGAACACCGTTTTTAGCTCTCGTGAAAACCTCTTCTTGATAACGGCGAGGCAACAAGCTATCACCAGATTCAACATCCACAGAACCAGCGCCAAACATGATAAGAGAAGTAGTTATCGGTTGAATTGTTGAATTTTCAGATCCAAAGATTTTCATCCATCATTACTACACAATCGTGAAAAGAGGGTAATGACCATGGAAATGATAGTGTTTGAGTCGGATGCAGTGGGACAGGCCCGGCCGTCGGCGTTCGGAATTGGAATAGCAATGTTGACGGATCACGTGACCGTCTCAAGGCCAGTCCGTGTATGGTCGGTTTTGTGGCGTTCAGTCACAGTTTCAAGTATTCAGTGAAGTAAGAGTAGAACGTAATTTAGTGGCTGTTACGCTGAATGGAATTTAATGGATTCATTTGTGCGGAGAACGTTCTAGTATACTATATAATTCTACTTATAGGAAAACAGGTTGAAGACTCGCCGACTCAAATGCCAGGGTTTTCATGCTCTAGTAGTTCACATCTGGCTGTGAAAAAGACGATCCAGCGTCTGATATTGTCTCGCTACCTTTGGACCCTGAAGAAGAAGAATATCAGTCAAAGAGCGAAATTGAAAAATCATAAAGCTTTCATTTTGACATCAGGGTAGCTTTCTATTTTGAGGATGAAGTATTCGACAAGGTCGGAAACACTCCCTATCCGAATTTTACTCGATTATGGCGAGCGACAAGAAACCCTGACTGCCGAGTGTGGCTGCCTAGTGACGGTTACTGTTTGGGAAAGCGCATGTCTAGGAGCATGCTGTTTCAGCGAGCGGACCAACAGAGGAAGCATGTAAGTCCTTACCTTTCCTTGATATGAGTAGAAATAAATGTTGCGCTTCCGAAAATGTAGCATATATGGCAGCGGAAAAATGGAACCTCTGCTACAATTTGAGCCACAGCAGTGGCATAACATGGATCATCTGGGTATAAAACGACCCATTTTGGCGGAGGTGAATCCGAAAATAGGCAAGCATGGTCGACAGCGTGTATCACCTTTTTTATATATAAAAAGAAAGAAAAAAATGGTCAGTAATAAACGAAGAATCGGCGAAAGTCGAAATTACCGCTCGCCGCCAAGTCATCACCAATCTGCCTGTAGAGGGCTTTTTGCAAGAAATGCATTCAAAAAGATGCGAGCAGTTGTCCATAACTGCTGCGGTGGTGATATCGGGATCACGGCCAGAGGCGATCACGATGGATCGCGCAGCAAGAAAAGCTGGCTCGTGAAAACATACTCGATCGCCGCCGAAGTTCCAGAACTCCTGGCGGAAGTCCTCAAAGAGGCGTCTCAGAAAGGTGGACGAATAATCTCGCTCGGCACGCCACGAAAAGGCTGCAGGATGGACAATGATATCCTGCTGCCCGATCGGTTCTCTGACCCCAGGGCCCTTGCAGTAGAAAAATGTAGTCGCAAGGTTGATCTGGGAAGTACCGAGATAACGGGGCTGTAGTGAGGATCTCCGCATGATCTGGACGAGGCTTTGCTTCTTTTCCTTGTACCATTGTGTAAAAATCTGATACATTGCCTGCGGGGGTGGAAAGCTCTGGAGAGTAATAACCTCGTCAATAGGAGAATCTTCTATGATGGACTTGAAGGGTTCTAGCTGCGATAGCTCCGAGATGGGTGCAGGGATGGCATAGTGGCGGGAATGACATTCTGTAACATATTGTGCGAATATCCGCCTGCGTCTTGTTATCTGGTCAACACGATATTCTTCACGCAACCGCGACCTAACTTCCAGTATGAAATCGATGATTTTAGGTTTTATTTTTATCCAAACTATCGCATGTCAGAGGTCGCCGAAGAAGGTCAAATAAACATCAGCTCACCGCGCTCTGTAAGATCTTTGGGCACCCTCACAAGCTCGTGGTGCCGAAGAAGATCTAGGTCAAGTGATTCTAAATCCTTTTCCAAGCCTAAGAAATTATACGTTAGACGGTTCCGTAAATGAAAGCCACGAGTTTAATATCTTTACCGGCGGCAGTGAGGTTTCGGATCACGCTTAGAGGCATAAAATTGGTCAAGAGTTTTTAATTTTAGAGGGAGGACTACTCACGCTTCTAGGCGTCGTTCACGAGTAGCATGAAGCTCCAAGCTGCGTCTTTCTGCTCGATCACTCAGCCATCCAGCCAAATTGTCCTAAGAATATTTCATATTTGGAGCCGCGGCAGATGAAGAAGCTTCACTTACTGCAGTCTTTGCCCACGCCTCATGATTGAGTCGTGTTTCAGACAACCATTTTTCCAGGCCGGCTGGATACCCTTGAAGTGCTGCATATTCTTTGGACAAACTCTCCAGAAGATCCAAGTTCACAATCCGACGGCGACTGTCCCTACTTGTGATGGGCGTGAAGGCACTGCTATGGATAATCTTTCCTGTTATCTGCGCGAATGTCCAATACTCGTTCGGCAAGGAAGAAAACCTAGGGTCATCCCAAATGTGTTTGGTTTGCTGGAAGCTTTTGGATCAAGATCAAATCCATATCAGAAACGCGTTAGATAACATTGGATTAAACGTACTGATCCGGAAAGCAATTTTTACAAGCTCTGTTTTTGGTCAGCCAGATAATGGTCGGGACGGGCTCAGTTCCGCAATACTAGATCACGTTGGTTCTCAATATTTCAACAACGGAAGAAAAAACAAACGGACATGACAGTGAGGAGAGAACATCAAGTTCGCATATTGGGGCTCCGACATATCTGAAGGACAGTCGGGAAGCCCTTCCACAAGAGACAGGGACTGCCTCCAAATCCATCTCGAGTTGCGACTCATAAGAAAAACTCGCATCTTTTTCCAGGAGCGCGCCAGGCGCAATAGGTCAAGCGGCCCCAGATGGCCAAATATCTTCATAGATACGAGAGCGCACACAATCAGTAAGTCATAGAAGAACCGAACTATGACGTAACTTCACCTCAAATAATATGTCCAGAGGTAGGTTGGGCAGATGTGTCAAACGCCCCCTGCGCCCGCGCAGTGGCTTTCGAGTAACCATGACGGACGAATGTGAAAAAGCCTCTTCGGCGCAACGGCGCTTCCGCGCGTATCCATTGGGTTCCGACAATAGTGTCAATGATTCCATCCTGGTGATAAATGGGAGGTACAATGAGTTGAGTAAAAATGAGAAAGGCGTCGCTTCAGATAGCTTTTAAGTAAGGAGAGCAAGAGCAGTGGTAGTATGTATGCCATATCCGCAGAGGCCTTATGAAGGCGCAAAGGCGAGGTTCCCACGTGATGCTTCCTGTGGGGGGTCGTACTTCAGGGACGTGATGCATGGGGTGCCACCATGCCTGGTCAAAGATGGGCAATGGGCAGCAGGGATGGTCATGTCGGTGGCTTGTCGCCACCATCGCGATCGAATTTTGTTCGGTGGCGTTGGCACATGTGAAAGGCAGCCTAAATCGGGGACTGTCAGTGGCTTCCAATTAACGCCGTAAGGGAAATCGTCGTGAAAACTCGGGGCTAAAGGAAATATGATTTACCTCGGGGGACGTAATAGTTAATAAGACTCTAAATCGAATAAAATCGTCTATATTTCCGATTCTGGTTCATCCTTGAGTAGAGACTCAGGAATATCTACAAATTTCTTGGCCCAAACCCAACGGGAGGTCCTCGGTTGAGGTTACATCTTTATTCCTGCACATTGAAGGAAACATTTTAGCGTATGTACTCAGGGACATCCGGAAATATGCAAAAAGGCTAGATGTCAAACTTACACGACCGCCACATGTTCCTTGAGGGTCTCGGATATTGGCAACTTGCAGCAGTACTCATGACGAAAGCCAGTGCAGTCTACAGTCCATCTTCATCTGTAATGCATTTCGGACTATATCGTTCGCAATTTGGTGATCATCGTTGAAAGTCCACTGAATAGGCTTGCCAAGGACGTAAACACTTTCGAAGAAGTTTTCCAACTGTGGTTTATTGTCAATATCGGCACAAGCAGCAGATTGAAAAAGTGAATCCGAAACATACCGCCTGTTTCTATGACATGACACGCCGCCCGTACACCTCGTGCTCATAGTTTGTGCACTCGATGATAACATTGCGATCATCGGTATCCTTCACAGTAGTAATATCCATGCTGAACCCACAGCAGACGACCACACGCCACACCCGCGGCTTTCTAGTGATACCATACCTGCCCGCTATGATTTCAGGTTGCAACGCCACCGCAGTTGCGGAAAAGCTCCTCGATAGATGGGCTGCTGTCGCCTTTCTGTGGCACCAACGCCTGATCCAGCACTAGTTTTCAGGGATAGCTAATAGACTCATTGTCGGCTATGCTCATCATGAATATAGGTGGCAGCTTGTAAAGGTGATTCGGCGACACAATGTGGTATAGTTTTAACGTTGTAACCAGCTCTGTCCCAAAGCTGCGCCACTACGTGCCAGTGATCTTCTCTAAAATTCTTGTGAATATTTCCGGCCTTTCGGATTTGGACCTGCTAAATGGAAGGGCGCTATGATTTCGCCGAAGGAATCTTTCAAATCGGACTGTCACGCCAGGGCCTTGAGCAACCATACAACGTCGATAGAGTGTTGAGTCAGGGAAATCTATGTGCGTTTCTGCTACAAGATATGTATGCGCAAAATCCACAAGAATTTAACAAGCGTAGGCTGCATGTCTTTTTTAGACTGAAACATGATATAAGTACACGAATAAAATGGAGTAGGGTACATGGGTAGGACTGACTCCGGTCTCCAAGAGGTTTCGCTTGTGCTATCGTCGTGTACCCATCGGCCCATCGGAGTCTTCGAAGTATTTGACCTCTTAGTGCCCTGCTAGGCCACGAAGCTGTTTAAGGATACTTCTACAGAAACGTTAGCATCGCCCACACAAAGAAATTAGTTTGACGTACGTTGTAGTTCGTTATCTGATTTCCTCAGAGTCCTATGGGCGATTCTGGACCTTGGCCATAGACCAGATGTCTGCGTGATTTGCTGTCAGCAACGGAGCTCGCGAGTTTTGGTATATTGACAAATTGTGGCGTGTAACCACACTTCTTCGACCTGTCGTATGGTATGGCCGGAGTCGAGTGTTCGTTCTTCTGGCACTGAGCGCCCGAAATGAAGCGACCAACAAGCACCCTCCTGTCAATGTGCTTGGGTGCAAGAAGAGGAAATCGGATAATCGGATAATTGCCAGCTTCCACGTGTGGTAAGAGTGAATAGAAGAATACTGCGAGCCTTGAGTGTTTTTGCTGTTCCGAAAGAAAACATATCCATAACAGAAGCTATTAGCAGAATATTATTTCCTACCTCGTTATAAAAAGGTGGAGACGGAGCTCACCAGTCTTGGATATATTTCTTACAGCACCGCGAAACTCTTCACTACTGACTCGATTGTAACAGTAATGCGATGGATCTGTCACGAGACGCTACCACTTCTGGGAGTCAGACGCAAGGAATGACTGAACGGTCCCAGCAAGCCCACAAATCTATATTTGATTCATATGCGATTCACAATATATTAACGTGACGCACCTAAAGTCTCCACAAAGCATGGTATGGTGCTACCTGGACACTAGGGTTCTGAGGGTTTCAGCCGTGATTTGCGCGTGGGAGCCTCTGGTACTTTTTCGCGAAGCTCGAGGCGCCTTGACATTTACAGTGACACTTCGAATGTTGCACAAGTGGCCGTTTGGAGGCTGACGATACTCACCGTGTGTGTGAAAATTGAGCTTGCGTTCATTCCCCACTAGAAGATCCCCCGTTTCAGTTTTTTTTGGTGATGCTGGGAATAATTTTTGAGGCGGGCGTCTTCGATGGCGAACCGCCACTGAGCGGCTATGTACGAGGTTCTGCCAGTCGGTGGAGGAGTCGGGCCTTCAGGACTAAAAGAGCGCTGGGTCCTGGTCAGGAATATCACGTGCTTTGGGTCCATTCAACATTGTCGCGCGCGTGACGTCATTGTCTAAGTGGTCGTCATGGCATAATGGCATGGAGAACTTGGTGGCCAGGCCACCCATTTTCTTGTTTAAATAGCTCTTGGGGACGGCTATATCTGCATTCATTTGATCACACACTCTATTCTTCTCTCTAGCTACTACAATGCCTGGTAAGTTTACCAGTCAATCGATCGACTAGTTTGCTAATCTCAGGCTCAGGAACCAAACGAGGATCTCCCGAATCTGGCTCGACGGCGCGTGCATCCAAGGTGGCGAAAACAGACGCATCACAGACACCATCCAAGGGAAAGAAGGGCGCAAAGAGAGCGGTCAAAGTGCGTCGCCTCTTGTTTTCTATAATCATACTCACTGCTTTGCGACATGTTGTCGGTCCGCAGCCCGTTATTCCTGCAGCTACTTTCAAAGCCACTGCCCTACCTCTCCATGTCAATCTTACACACACACCTCCGACAATCGCGGACCCAGATACCGAGGCAGTTTCTGCGGCCACTGTAGATCCAGGACTAATCGGCAACTTGACACTTGTGCCCAGCACATTCTCGACGGGAAGCTATGGCTGGAAGGGCAGCAAACGCATCGTGGTCGAGCTCGATAACCCAGAGACAGACGTCAAGGAGAAATTACAGGTTATGCTAACGTACGTGCTGCGCCGTCAAGTCGTACGTGGATTTGACATCAATCCAGGATCAATGCGACTGTATTGGGTAGCAAGCAGACGAAATCTGGTATAGATGATAGCGAGGCTAAGGGTGAGGACGAGGAAATCAAGGACGAGGAAGAGACCGCCACTGCAGAATGAATCCCCACCAGTTCGGACGCTACTCGTTCATGTGTACTGTGTGCAGCGTCGCGATTAATTTTATGTATAAATAACATCCCGAGCACTTTGCAGAATTCGAAGCATCTCAAGAGCTGAACTAACGCAATTTGAGCCCATAACGTGCGGAATAGAACTAGTGTGTATATATTCTAATAGTGAGAAAGATTTCTGGCGTTCAGAATGCACCACGCGCAGGGGCGCAGGCTACAGGATGCGGGGAAGTTGATGGGACATGTCATCATGCCAGTTGTCAGCCTAGTCGGATTTGTATAAGACCATTCATATCTTCCTCTCAGCCCCTCTCGCTTGCAGCGATGGCATCCAAAGATGCCTACGCCCGCTTCGTTCCCGACGTGCTGCCTTATACCATGAACAACGGTACACGGCAAACAACCAAGAGCGAATTAGCACTGCGAGTCTTGAAGTATCTTGCGCTGTGCTCCGCAGCGATCACACTGTCAAGCATCCTACCCACTCCCTGGTCGCTCAATCATGTTCAGACACCTGTCTCCCGAGTCAAAGTTGGACCAGCCGACCCTGCTTCAGAATGGGAGGACAATATCTGGCCACTGCGCGAACAAACACCCTGGGACATCTCTACCGACTTCCCCTATCCCCGCAAACTCGAGTACGAAGTACAGGAGGGCACCTGGCTGCGCCTCGATGTACACCCTACGTCTGGAGACATTGTCTTTGACATGATCGGTGACATATATTGCTTGCCCGCAGCTGAGGTCGCGACGAGGGGCCTGACACGCGCCCGTCCCATCCTCCTTGGCGTCCCGTTCGATTCAGATCCGCACTTCTCACCCGAGGGCGATAGAATTGTGTTCCGGAGCGACGCAGAGCTTGGCGTAGAGAATATCTGGGTAACACGCTGGAAAGGCTGCGAAGCAATGGACTTAAGGCCTACCCAACCGGCGGACAAGGATTTGTTGGAGGCCTTGAAACTCAAAGAGTCGGAGGAGCGCTTATTGGCCGAGGGGCATAAGGAGACCCTGCAGAGGAAGCACAACCGACTTGTGAGAGAAGGGCGCATTGGTGGTGCGTAATATTGTCCCCTCTGTCGTCGCAGTTACTCAGTGTATTCTCTAGCGCAACGCGTCACGAATGAAACTTATCGATGGGTCTCTGACGCCCGTTTTCACCCCTTCGACTCAACTATCATTACGACAAAATGGTATACCTCCAGTCGTAGCCTCGGTGCGGGCGAGGGTTGGCAATATCATGTTCCCTCGGCCGATGATCTCGAATCTCACAAGGAGCGCCGCGTGGTCGCTGGCGAGGGCAGCCGTATTGTTAGTCGCAGTCTGCCCCGAGGATGGTCGTCAGAAGAATATGGCGACCAGCAAATTGGCCCAGAGCAGCACATCTGGAACGGCGGTGATAGCATCATATACTCCAAGAACATTGTCGACGAATCCGCGTTTGCATATAGCAAAGGTATGTGAAAAGTTTCATCAAAATTGTCCCCAAGCTAACCCTATTAGATGTACACAAGGGAATATATGCCATCTTTCAGAAGAACCTAACCACCGGGCAAACAGAAACCCTCGTGAGTGCCTCTCCCGGTGGTGCGAGTAGACCCGAACTATCTCGTGATGGCAGAACACTTGCCTTTGTTCGACGTGTGCGCGACAAGGAGGCTCTCGTACTCAAGTATGTCCATCAAACTTTCGGGATGTCCAACTAACTCATAACTTAGGGATCTTCAAACGGGTACCATCCATCATGTGTGGTACGGGTTGACTTATGATCTCAGTACCATTTCCGCACCTATGGGCACCTATCCTTCATTTGCATTTACGCCCTCTGATGATGCGGTTATCATTTGGGCTGCAGGGCAAATCTATAATGTCTCGCTTACCATCAATGATAGTGGCGAGAAGATTGCTTCTTCCACGGAACCAGTCCCTATCCCGTTCGTCGCGCACATCGAAAAGCGGCTTGCGGAGACCCGTCACAGCGAGTATGACCTCGTCAAAGAGGAGACCAAGCTGACACAGCGCGTCCGTGCGTTCAAAGAATTACGCGTGGACGACACGGGTGCTCGTGCTGTCTTCCAAGCCGCAGGTGTGACATACGTTCAGGACATCAGCCACAAAGCTACTGTCAAGGTACCCGTCCTGGATGCATCCTCACCATATTACTCTCCGGTATTCGTTCACGGCGCGGACAACCTCGTCCTTCACGCTCGTTGGTCTGATACAAACTTCACATCCTTCGAGATTGCGGACCTAAACACTGGTGTCGCACATGCACTTGCAGGCCTACCTCTTGGGCGGTACTTCTCCCCCATCCTCTGCGAGTGCTCTGGCCCAACCCGCCAGATCGCGTTTATCAAGAGTGGGGGCAGCATCCTTACAGGTGACGTCGTCGCCACGGCTAATACAGGGCTGTACCTAGGCACAATCACACTCCCGGCCGATGGTACGGCTCAGTCTCACACCATCAAAGTGCGCGACCTGCGCCTTGTGAAGACGGAGATCGATGTGGATGACCGTGCGAGTCTACGTTTCCTCGAGAAGAACAAGAAGCTACTCGTGCAGCAGTCGCAGCGCGCATTCATTATTGACCTGGCTACGGGCGCGAACGAAGTGGGGCAGTATGTGCACTCAACCATTGCGAGTGGCAAGATGTCTTCCGAGTTAGTGGTGTCGCCTCGGGAAGTGAAGAGCGTGTATGCGGCAGAGACCATTGCATTTGTGGATTTCTTCCATGTGTACCTAGCGCCTGGCAATACCACCAAGGCAGACCAGGAAGTTTGGTCCAGGCCCGGGAATGCCACAAAGGGTCTGGTGAGACTCAGTTTGGATGGAGGGCACGACGTGACGTTCACTCGTGACGGAAAGAAGCTCTTCTGGTTCCTAGGTATGATTGCTTTCCAAACCTCACCGAACCTTGCGAGGGTAACGATCGACTTCTTTACCAGGCCCCTTCCTGCATTCCGTGGAGATTTCGAAGATTAACAGTTGTTCCTCTCAGGTGAAACAAGACACCATCAACTTTGGCATCTCCTGCGTCAAAAATTTGGTGCAGTATCAGGAAGTAATCGTTGAACACTCAACCGACATCGCACGCCTGAAACGTGATGCAAACGGACTCGAAAACCTTGTGGTCTACAATGCGACTTTACTAACAATGAACACTGGTGAATTGCGATGGGACCTGATGCGCGGTGGGCTTATTACTGTCCGGGGAGGCGTGATCACTGGTGCGGGTACCCTTGCACAGGCTGAAAGCTTGCTGCCTGGTGGGCCTGCCACTGTAATCAACGCGCATGAAGGTGTTTATTCGTCTTGCATTCTCTCATATACTTTTCTTAAGTCATCCTAGGATTCGTCATCCCGGGTTTTATTGATGTACATGCACATTGGGCCGGTTACAGCGACCGCTACCCTGCGAAATCTTGGGAGCTGGAAACTTTCCTGGCTTATGGCGTAACAACCTTGCACAAGTGAGTTTTAGCCTCTGAGGTGCGGAGACTTGTGATGACCAATCTTTTCCCTAGCCCAAGCGCAGATACAGTGGCCTCTTTTGTAGAAAGAAGTCGTGTTGAAAGTGGCCAGCTCATCGGACCCCGCATATTCAGTGTCGGAGACGTTATCTACGGTGCCGGCGAGGCGTCCATTCACCAAGACATCGTCGATGAAGCGGAAGCACGCTCTGCACTTACAAGAATCAAAGCAGAAGGTGGTCCAGGCGCTATCTCATACAAGAACTACAACTTGCCTTCACGGTAAGTCCCGTCGACCTGAGGACTGAGGTGGAACTGATCTAACCGGCTACCCCTCTAGTGTTTCGCGGCAGAGACTCTTACTTGCCGCTCGAAATCTGACCATGTTATGCGTTCCTGAAGGCGGGATGAACTATGACTGGGATTTGACGTACATATTAGATGGTGTGTATTCCAACCCGTATCGGATAGACTCGATCGCTTAACTCATATTCATCTAGGCATGACGACAGTTGAGCACGCCCTCCCGGTGCCAGTTTTGTATGACGACGTCATCACATTATTCGCTTTAAGTGGGACAGGCTCTACTCCTACGCATCTCGTTAACTACGGAGGTGCATGGGGAGAACAGCTCGTATGGGCAACAGAGGATATCCCCAATGACCCTAAGTGTGTCCACTTATTAAAATCATGTTGTGGAGGTTGACCATCGGACCCCTAGGCTAAGGCGTTTCACAAGACACGACCAGCTCCAGGCGCTCACGGAATCAATTTCTCGCCCTGCTAACTGTAAGCCCATATATCCCTCATCGCGCTTCATATCAACACATGTAATTACACACAGCATACCAATTATATAATACTTCGGCTTCAGTCGCGAAAATGGTCGACAAAGGACTGCTGACGCATATCGGTGCTCACGGAGAGCCCCCTCTTGGTTTGAATTACCATGCGGAGATGGCCTTTGCCAAGCAGGGGGGATTGAGCAACTATGAAGTACTCGTGAACACTCTCACTGTCGCAAATTGCTTATCCGTGATGTGTAGGTCATACGTGCTGCAACTTCGTCCGCCGCTGAGACACTCGGCCTCTCCTCTTCGATTGGTTCTCTATCAAGAAATAAGTTAGCAGACTTCATCATATACCCTCCAGGGGTGGACATCTTGAAGGGAGATTTCTCGGACACACAAAACATTCGTTTCGTTGCCCGCGGAGGGAGGGTCTGGTATGCGCCGACGATGGAAGAGGTCTGGCCTTTGAAAGCAAAGAAACAAACTCTTCCGAAGTTCAACGCCGATTGAGCACATGTAGTGACATGCTTGAATTATACTTATTATAATAGTCACGACTGAGCGCTAGCGAACGTGGTAATGAAACGACGCGTCGCGTCATTGAATGCGATTTGATCAAGTGATGGTGTAACTGCGCCTTTATCCGGTCTTGAGTCGTGACACTGACACAATTGTGGTTTGCGGTCGGAGCTTTCCTTTTCAATTGTTCCACTCGCATTGACCATGCAACGTCGCTCCCAGCGCATTCTCTTGACAACATCGTCGAAGCCCGTCTATGTGGATGAATCAGACTCGGGTGGTGTCAGCGACTATGAGTCGCCGCCTCCAAGAAAGACTCGGAAGATCAGCCACTCAGGAGCTTCTAAGACCAAAACGATACGAGGACGGCGAGGGAAGCTGCAGTCGATAATGGAGATGCCACTCGATATTCTGTTTGAGGTAACTCTTATCTACCCAACCAGGAACTCGTCTTGATCCCCGATTTGGTACTAGATATTCGCGCATCTTTCTCCCTCGGACCTCCTTCACCTTGCACGGACCGCTAAGAGGTTGCGAAATACTCTCATGCACCGTTCTGCAAATTCTGTTTGGAAGAAGGCCCGATCATATATTGAGGGTATGCCGGAATGTCCCAGAGATTTAACCGAACCGCAATATGCGCATCTTATTTTTTCGCCTTACTGTAACGTAAGTCCCTTGGCTGACTCGGACTCAATATTCTAAAAAAATATCCCAGTTCTGCGGCAAAGCCCCAGTCCCTTCATCAGCAATCTTATGGTTTCCTCGAATAAGGAGCTGTAAACGATGTATTTCGGAGAAGTAATATTTAATCATTGCCTGTACTTGATACAATTCCCTCTCTGACATAGATCTCTTAGCTTTGTTTCTGCAGACGATTACGGTGTTCCACTGAATGTTGTTCCATACATTGAAATGGGCACTCGTAGTGAGATCGCCTTGCCATTCTGATGACATGATTATTAACTCATGAATATGTGTAGGACGTTGCATTCGTTCATATTGCTTGCGTACTATTCGCCGTTATCAGAAGGAGCTAGAAAGTCTGGAGAGTCCTGCCTTGGAAGCATGGCGCCTTGTCAAACAATCCTCTTACCGGGAGCAAGAAGCGGTATAACGAACACGTCATGTACAAGACCTATTTCTGATCTCGCCTACACAGCATGCGGGGCGGTGTGTTGTATGGAATTGGGATAGGGCCGAAGAGAGGTCGAGTGAACTAGAGCATATTCGGCAAAGACGATATGAAGCGTTAGTCATCTTCATTTCTTTCGAAGCATCAATTAAAATGTGGAATGTATTTTCTAGGATCAAGACGAAGCTTACGGAACTAGGTACGAGGATATGAATCGAAACCACTCGATCGTAACCTTTTTTCCAGGATGGGGCGAAGAGATAGACGTGCTCGAAAATAAGCCTTTTTCTGAGCAATTATGGGATCACAAGTTAGTCAAACAACCCAAGGACCTCACTGATCGAGGCAAGATTTCTTCTCTCGTGCGTTTCTGTATCACTTAAAAGAAATGTTGTAGTTTGGCGCAACATCAAAGACGCTCTTATTGAATTTATGGAAGAAGCAAAGATGAACCGCATGAATATGGAGCGCAGGGCGATGATAAGAAAGCGCGGGAAGGTATTATCACAGGTCCTCCTAGATGCTGCATCTTCGAGACCTCTTCATACGATACTCCCACCACTCGCCGACCTCGCGGCATTGGACAACTTCAGATCTGTGATTGAAGACACACCTAGTGAGGAGGATGTAACGGAGGATCATTTTCAACAGGCTATGGTCGCCTTTCCAGAGATTGTGACGGCTTGGCGACAATCCAAGGATGAAGAGTTGGTCGCAATGATAAACGCTCACCCTGACATGCACGCTAACGCAACCGTCGCCACACTTTACCTGGTTACTACCTTCTTTCGGTGCACCTTCTGTGGATGTTCAGTTTCCTATCCACGAGTTCTGGTTCACAAATGCACTATCTGCTTTGACTACTGCGAACAGGATCCCGAGCCGTATTTCCGCCACCTGGAAACCAGGCCTTGGAACAGGGGGAATGTCATTAGATTTGACTATCCCGCTAGTCAAAGAGCCAAACTAATTCTCCGTGATTGCGGATACCCGGATATGCTGGTCAGGGCTTCTTTCAGTCTTCGGACACGATTCGAATGTCGAAAATGTTCGAGCCCTAAAGAAGGGCGGCTGTTGATGAAATGGCCTCACGTCGTGAATTCTGATCAACTCCGACATCCATTATATTTCCTCATTACCTTTTTCAGGTTGATCATGTAGCTGGACATTCAGCAGAAGGCGACTCAACTAGCTTCACGCAAGTCGTCCAGTTCCAAGGTCGCGAGGAGCTGCTTACCGAAATACTGGAATACGCCCAAACAACGCCTCTCTCTGGCCACTGGGCGCACACTTCCAGCTGGGTTTGTGTGCGATGCAAGAGACAGGTATCGTGGCATGACTCATTTTCCCATTTGACGAACAAGTAACTGCACGAGTCCTTAGAGTAATCCTAACTGCTGACGAAATGTTTTCAGTCACCCTGAAGATTTTCCTCCAGAATACGACGATGGACAAAATCTTCAACAGTTTGAGCAAAATTTTGCCCTCCATTTGGATGCTGTGCGGATTCCGTTTTTCAAACCGATAAGGGTGAATGTGCGCAAACCTATGAAGAGCTTTCGGGAAGTATTCTCGCTCTACCCGCGGTTGCACAGCAACCCAGGAGGACGATTGGATTCAATCGCAGAACAAATGGCGGAAGCCTTTTTAGGAGGGCTCTCAACCGTGGTCGTTTAGATACTGGTAATCATCTTCAATAGTTTACTATACAACACACTTATGAATACGCCCCTACTGTACGAGTAGATAATAATTCTGAGATCATGTTCTTTGCTTCTCAGTGGCAGTACTTCAACATATAGTCATTTTTTGAAATTAGGTGAGCTTTGAGATGCACCCTCTCCATACACACCCGAGTGTGTAAGTATACTTGCCTTTTATCGGGTGTCGTCCCAAGTCGAGCAACGGATTGGTTCCGATAAGTACATACTACATAATATGCAGGTAGCCTATTTCGCAAGCAAAGTTGCAAAAGTTGTTCCCTTGTGTCTATAGAGTCATGGCGCCACACAACACGGTTGAGATCCTATAAAAGAATCTATATTTTAAAAAATCTCACCCAATGAAGCCCCGGGCAGGATAAACAAAGGTGCTAGAAAGAAACTGATCATAACGAAAATCTTCAAGGAAAGAAATATGAACGAACACATATCCACGGTCTCCTTCAACGTTGAGTTTTTCCTTGAAGAAATCGAAGAACGCCTCGCTATACTTTCCGTTCAATTCGGCATTAACATTATCTGCTATGCTGACCTGCAAAAAAATTAGTTCACATGTATGTCCAACGAACCTGAGCCCAAAGGACAAGATGCGCACAACGGTTAATGTGAACGCAGGATCGAAGCTCCCAGCGAAGGTGAGGGTCTCGTTGTAGGTAATCTTGACGCTGATATAGTTCTCTGGCTTGGATAAGGCGTCTGCACCAAACTGAATTAAATAAGGCACGGATCGCAGAGTCCGAGTCAGGCATCTAATCGGATTCGATCGAGGACAGTACCTTGGAGAATGCGATCGCAAATGATTTATGATCATCAAGCTAATTACAATGAATGCATGAGTGAATCGGCGATAAGTTGAGCTGCGCATATACAAGAAACTATGTCACCTTCACATTGGTGGTGAGGTCAAGTGTTGGCATTTTATCGAAGGATGGAGGCTTTTCCGACTTCAAAGCTTCGAGGCTTGAGATTGAAGTGAAAGCGCGCCGATGTAGCCCGTCGTGCAGCCCGTGACTCGACATTGTGGCTGTCAAATATTCTGTCAAATCATACGGACCTAGTATGAACAACATAATAATAAAATGAATTCTTAGGAGCGACTCCCAGTTAAAATCACAGCGATATTGACGACTTACATTTCTAGCATAGTGAATATTTTTGTCTAATGCATCAGCAAAAGTACAGGGTCTTTCGGGACGCTTGCTTAAACTGTCATACCTTTCGGAAGTGCTGAGAGTGGTGAAAGTGTGAAAGGATTCGACACTTTCAAAAGAACGTCCCCCCTTCTTCCAAAGGTGTAGAAAGCAGCATGAAATGGTTCGGCAAGTGACATGAAAAGATGGGGAAAAGAGAGGTAACGTGGATAGATGTCTATTTATAGAAGGATTTTCCATCCAAAAACTGAGTGATGCCGGCACATTGTTTGAACGAGCGCCATGCCTAGTTCATGCTGGTCAGCTCACTGTTGGAGACAGCGAGCTCGACGTAAGCCGCCCCAATGGGCACATCCCTCCACCTCTGCTCATCACGTCAAACCTTAGGGAGGACGATGGCATAACTTATAAGCCACCCAAATCTGCGCAGCTCCCGCCCTTCAGCGCCTAAGCAGCCGCAAACGGCATAGTCATCTCCGCTGCCATTATAACACATGCCGCCGCCCGGCTGACGGCGTAAGCCACCCCATCAGCTGTATGCTGGGCGTGGTGTCCGAAGGCTAAGAGCTCGCCCACCGCTCCAGCCGCCCCACCACGCCCA
>JABCKI010000234.1:0-23085 GCA_018282025.1 Sphagnurus paluster
TATAGGATGAGATAAGGAGTGTGGTGCTGGAATAGATGGGTTAGAATCTGGGATGGGTGGGGTGGTGTCTGAGATGACTAAGATAGGGTATCTGGGTGGAGTTTAGATGGCAAAAGAGTGGATTAGAGAGGTAATTCAGGGCTGAAGACAGAGAAGCAGAGGGTGGTTATGGAGTTGAATAGTGAATAGCTTGAGTGGGGTGTGTTTATATTGACTGTGGAATATTAGGTGCTTTATAACTTTATTTTACTGCACTTCTGGCAATTTTTCTGAACAAGAGGTGGGTTAGATTACTTTAGGGTGAGGGAAGGACATCAGAGAGTGATGTGGGGGATAGGGTGAGGGGCTGTTTGACAGAGTATATAGCTGCTATTACTGTCAAAATATGACATGTGCATGTCACAGGCAAGGGGGGGTTTGGGGGGGAACCCCGGGGGTTCCCCCCCAACTACTGTAGCTATTAGTGCAAAGATCTAACATGCTCATGTCACAGGCAAGGGGGGGTTTGGGTTCCCCCCCAACTACTATAACTCTTATTACTACAATATTATAAAAACTGACATTGAAAGAACTTAGAGGGGAAGTTGTAGAGTGACATGCAAGAAGAGAAGAGACATCTGTATAATAAAATACAACCAACAACTGTGACCCCCCCCGTGACAACGGCACGGGTCCTTAAGCTTGTACGTATATATATAAGGTAGATGACTTACATAGGCCGCCAATGTCACGTGGAGTTATGATGGCTGTGACTCGCCATCCAAAAGTAGATAAAAAGATCGAGAAAGTGTTATAATAAATTGTAAACAACCTTACCTCAAAATCGGGCTTGGTCATTTTATGGAGAATATATCCCGAAATGTGTTCCGAAAAAATGAGAGGAAAAGCTACAAAACTGAACAACTAGATGCAGGATTACAAAGTTACAGCTTGGCAGCATCAACATCCTGATGAAGACTCGGAGGCAGGACCCGATGGCCGCGGTATTTTCGAGCCGCCCATGCTGCTTAGGGGTGTCTGCCGCGCCGTAACGGCGTACGGCTGTAAGGCCACGGGTACCCTACGGCGACGGAGCAGCCGTCACCGTACCGTAAGTCTATTTTTCTGATGCTCGACGGTACAGCACGGTAAAAAAACGGCCGTCGACGGCCGTATACGCCATATGGTGTTCATGACTCCCTCCTTGTTATCGGTTAGTGAGTTTTAGTGACTTAAATGTAGGAGGACTCACTACTGCCCTATCATTTATGTAATCCGAAAATATTTAGCTTCGAATAGGCACTAAACAATGCCAAAATGGCTCGGTGTGAAGTGCAATCGTCAAATGATGTAGGATTGACAAGGCTATTACCTCCGAGATTTGGGAATTTTGCCACTTTCGCAGATGGTTTGCCACCAAATCATGTTGCGAATAGTTGATCAGTAAATGGAGGTGATAAAATCAATATTTGGCAGTGAAAATTTGCAGCTAAGTTTACTCACTACTGCAGGGCCGATTACGGCTGTAGTGGCCATGTTTCTACGGCCGTTGTGGTTGGTTTACCGTACCGTAGCCGTGCCGACATGAGAGTTCCATCGAGGCTCACGGAACGGTGACGGTAGCCGAATGTCGGCAGCCGTCAACCGTAATCACAGCGTCGGTGGACAGCCCTAATGCTGCTTCCTCGCCGTTCAACCCACGGGAGTATGCCTCAATAAATCATCGAGAGTGGTTCGCAAACCTGAGGGAGAAATTCAGCTGTATGAGCATCAGAGAAGTATAAGTGAGTGCATACTTTCGGATTGACGAAAGTGGAATCTCGGCCAGAGAAGCAAGTGCATTTCTCTCAAGGTGGTCTTCACGAGAAGAAGCAGGATTGATTCGGTAGACTCGTTTCCCATATCCCCAGCATTACTTGATCGGATTCAATTCACAATGGAATTTTGGAAGAAAGATTACCTCGACGCCGAGTTCCTTTGCGAGAATTTCGAGATTAGATTCCACAGCGACAAAATCTAGTTGGTCAAAAAGGATTCGATGGCAGCAACACTTTGTTGCACCTTTAGCACATTCGAATTGCTTGCATTGTGCAGATTTCTTTGGTGCGTCCTTGAATCCGCGCTCTTCTAAAATCACCGCCATTCCTTTGAACTCCCCAGCATGCGCGTGACCATTTGGAAAATAAAGCGATTGGGGCCGTCCGTCATCAAAGGATGTGTCAGCCATGCGTACTTTTGCTGTCTCGAAGGCAGAGTTGTCCGATTTTCGAATGGCATTGCCAGCTTCATCACGTTTAGTGACTTCGACGAGCCAAGTCTTGGGAAATTTTGGCATATGACGAGCAGACGGTGCATTATCTGGCCGCTTTAAGTGAGTGGTCGCATTATCATAGACAAAGATGTGGTCATCATCAGGATGTGCCTCCATTGCAATTGCGACAGCTTCCCGGAATTGCACGAGAATGTCCTCATTGGTAAAATAGCCATCCTTGTGACAATGATAAAATCTCATTTTGATGTTGGTAAATCGATGCTTGAAGCTTGTCAAGGGAAACGTGCAATTCAACATATTCCTTGCTATTGTCTTTGACAAATCTTGCACAGATGTTGTCGAGGTAGGTGGTTTCATCTGGTTTGCATATCTTGCTCAAGCAGGAGTAAATGCGCCCTGAGCGCTCCAAGCAATAGGCTACTCTGGACTGTGCCGTCATTGGAGCAGCAGGCTCAGTTCTGGCCTCGGTGTTCCTTAGGGTTATGATAAGTACTGATGAGAAAAGTAAGAATATGGTCCAGGCCTTACTGAGGATGAGTTTCACTAATATGGTTATGGTACAGTTTCCGCCGCCCCTCATTAATGCGGTCTCGGTGTCTATGAGTCTTTTTATGAAATTATGTCCTAAGAAATAATAAATTACGAACCTCTCATAGCTTCATTTACTATTTGCTGCTTTAGCAGCCTTTTTTCCTCAGCTGTGTTGTATAGATGGCAGTGACCCATCGTGGCAGCAGGAAGGTTACGTTTCCTATATGAAACTCTGTTTAGACCTTGTACTTTCCTGCAATCGTCTGACCTTTATTTCCTTGGTTTCAGTTATGGGTCAAATTTACATCATATGAAAGAAGGAATTTCTAGGAGTTCAACAGTGGAGTAATTACAGTTGCTGCCGCATTTCTTGATTTTCTGTTGCATAAGTTATGTACCGACATTGTGTATATTTATTACTGACTTTGATTTGTAAGCCTGGCCATTCAAGGTTCAGTTGCCTTTCACAATCGGCCTCCTTTTTTTCAACCAGTCATCACTGCCTACTCTTTCAACCACTTTCCAACTGAAAATTCATCTAAACTCCTCACTGGCTCTGCTAACATACCTTGATGTGTTACAGAACGGTGCACCCATTGCTTCTGCAATCTGTAATGGGCAGTGTTACGCAATGGGTCTAGCAAGGTATTTCAGGATGGAACGAGGTGAGCATGGCACGGAACTGTGTTGATTCAACGAGAGAAGCCAGTATACGAATGCTACGAAAGAGTGAACATATTATGTAATATGTGACATGTGACCGTTACACTATCCCCCTTTTTATGACTGACGAAGGAAGCGTGCATTTGGGCGAGATATGCGACCAGAGCAAAGGAGGGTCACTAAACAGTCAGATGCTAATACTGCCACTACTTCACGTCAAACAAAAAATGTGATGAAAAATGTGAACCTCAGAGTAATAGATGGCATGGTCAATGGAACTAAGGTACTTTCATATATTTTACATTAATTAAGAGATTTGACATAGTGATCTAGCATTGTGCTTATGATGGCTGTACAGGAGACTTGGCAAATTACCGAGGAGGTGCATTTTGTCAGTTCCATGAACATGAGTTTGGTAATTGGTGCTGTGTTAGAGATTGTACAGGCACCACAGTTTCCCCTACTATGGCTTGCTCAGAACATCAAAGCATCTGGCAAAAATACAAGCTTGATCACTCAGCTGGAAGTTTAGCTGGATCAAAAAGAATGCTGAACTGTCAGCAAGAGGATCTAGAGTGGAATCCAAAAGAAGAACGTGAATTTCAGCCACATGATCAAAAATCTGCAGAACCTAAAAAAAACAAAGCATTTCTTTGGTCCTGCAACTTTTTATTGTGTTGAAACAATCTGTCATCCATGTGGTGTAGTGGAGGCCTGGGCTAAATTTGCAAAGTCTGAGTCAGAATCAAATATTCTGGCTTTTATAAAAAAGGTGTACCCCACAAAAGAATCCCGTCCAGACTATATCTGCATTGATAAAGCTTGTCGAGTGCTTAAACATATTATCAAACACGGCCATTGGGACGAGTGGTCAGAAACAACACAATTTATTGTTGATAGTTATCACTATCAGAACCACTGAAAAACAGATATACTTTGTCAGACATGGTGTAATCCAGCTCCAGAGGATGGGTCTGCCCCAAAGTGCCTGGTCTTCATTAAATTCTGAAGAAAATGCAGTTGTTGATGATATTGCACTATATACTTCTGATAAACTAGTGGCTATTGAAATCCAAAAGGTTTCTGTCCCAGGAGCAATCATTGAGAGTCACCAAAATAAGGCACTCACAGGCTTTGGGCTACCACCTTTTGTACTTGTTTGTAAAAGAAAACAAGTACATGTTTCAGTTATCCAAGAAATTGAAAGTGATGAAGTGATACAAGAGACTGTTGGTTCAGAGATACCAATGAATGCAATGCAACTGGAAGCTGAAAATCCAAACCCCATTGATGACTCCTGGACTGCTGATGCTGAACTTGAAATGAATCAAAATTCTCTCTCAGAAATATCAGCTCAAAATACAGAACATGATCCTGTCAGTGCTCAAATTGGCCATGAAACACTAACTGAACTGCATAACTCAAGGACAACTGCAGGGCCTATCTGCAGTAGGGTTCTTCTGGATCCATGGCACATTTTTGACAGAATATCAATTCCAAAAAGTCATGGACTTCGTCTACAATTTGCAAGAGCAATGCGAGATGGAATTTTCTTAATCAATGAAGAGGACCATGCATTAGTTGAGGCACAATTGAAATCTGAGGGGTCATCATGGAATGAGAAATTAAAATTTTGGCCAAAATCACTTTGGAAACTTGTTCGACGGTATATACCACCACCAGAACAACTTTATGATTTGGTTGAAAACATCTTTGAAACATATGGGCCATTGAAAGATTCTACAACTGGGCAACCTTTATTTTCACCAGCTGCCTGGAAGAGTGCACAAAATATCTTGAAAGTGATTCAAGCTGGATATCTCTCAGATCCCCCTGGCATTCCACTTTACTATGAGGTTGGCCTTGATAGAAAGACAAATGGCTTACCAGTATGGCGGGGTATCAGAGGCACAAATTTTACAGAAGGAGGTGTTCATCATTCTATTTGAGCCTGTTTTCCAGACTCT
Source organism: Sphagnurus paluster (assembly GCA_018282025.1). Lineage (NCBI taxonomy): Eukaryota > Fungi > Basidiomycota > Agaricomycetes > Agaricales > Lyophyllaceae > Sphagnurus > Sphagnurus paluster. The sequence continues at coordinate 5,413 of JABCKI010000234.1, forward strand.
ACCATCTCATCTTGTAATGCTGTCAACAGACTGACTGATTTTCAACTTCACCACAATCTTCATGTTGGAACAAAAAACTGATCTGGACATAGACTCATTGGTCATGATGATATTTGGCTTTATGATGAACTGCAAACCATGATTGAGAAAACTAGAATTTATGTTCCACTTTCCTACAGGATTCAAGGTTGGACTAATGGTTCACTCTATGTGGATACATCTGAAGTCTCAGGAATTTTGCCAATCCTACCCATACTGTGTACTAAAGCCCTAATGCAGCCAAATATTCCTGAGGTCATCTCAAAATCACTTCATCAATTTCTTGCTCAATGACAACAGACACAATTTGCAGTCATTGTGGTTCATACTGTTCCTGAGAAACCGTTATTTTCTCTTTTTATTCAAACAGATCCATTCTTTAATCAGGATAAACAAGAACCTAACTGGAAGACTGGTGTCTAAATCTGGAATCGTGATCATGCTGATGGTATAACCATTTTTTACAAGGTAAGCAACCCAATTGATTTTATATCAAAAATATTCCTTATCAATTATACTTCTAGCTTGAAGAACATCTAACAACATACTATACATCAGGCAGACAAATGTTGCACATCTTGCAACACAATCCCAAACCAGATCTCAACAGAAAGGAGTTGAAGCTCAAATTCATAACCCTGAAAGAAATACAGCTTCAAAAATATATCATGCAATGACTCTACCAGTGGCCCAGCCCCCAACATCAGGAAAGCAACTAATTAGCAGTCATCCTGCTGATCAAACCCAAGAAATGCTTTATAATATCCATTTCCCACCTGAGAATATTTCAGTTGCAGGACCAAGTGTATTGCCCAGTGCAAGTCATACCTCAGGGCAAATACACACATTGAACATCCAACAGAAAAATTTACACAGGATGCTGGTATGAAACGGGCAGTGAGGAAATGTTGGAAGTGTGAAATTGAAGGATGTGGAGGGAGAATTAGAAAGGAACAGTGCAAAAATGCCTGTGGTTCATGTGGTTCAAAGGAATGTGAAGGAAAAGATAGGAGACACCCTTCTTGTCCTTGTCAAATGCTTTTGAGGGCTCAGAATGCTGACAAATCTACATAATTTCATTTTTTACTATCAAAATTTTTATGTAAATGTGGTATGATGTACAATATATTTTATGGTGATTTTTTGGAATTTTACCAGCAGAAAGTATCATAGTACTAATAAGTCTCAGGAAATCCCTTCTTTTTTTCTTTTTCTCCTTCCTTTTTGGGAATTTTTCTCCTTTTCCTTTTATACTCCCACAACCATAGTAACTGGGCCCATTTGTGATCTTCTTCTCATCTTCAGAGATATCGCGATGCATCATTGAGAGAGGGTATTATCCCACGCTGATCAACTTTGGCACAAATTCAGATTCCGACTCCGCCCATCTGTGTAATTTTCTCACTCCGGCCTATCGATATGAACGTACTTAGCTGTAATGATGTCTCCCTACCGTCTAAAGATAGCTTAGTTGTATCCATAACCGGCGGCATCAAATGGCAGAACGTGTTTGGAAACGTCTTTTGAAGCTTGACAGTCCGACTTTCCATACTCAATCAACCTTCAGCTGACCATCGGAATTCGGAGAACAAATGTTCATCTGACCATTGGAATTCGGAGAATAAATGTTCAGCTGACCATCGGAATTCGGAGAATAAACGTTACGAACTTTCCCGATAGTGTGAATTGTCGCCGTGCTACAGTTGCAGAAAGGAAAAGCAGTTGCGGACTGCAGAATCCGCTGCAGTTGTGCCATCTCCTTCGAAGGCAGTGAGGAGATGTGTGATATCAAATGTGATGACCGCGGCCTCCTACTTAATACTTTCTCCGATGGTCCACGGTGCGCTCTGCCGGTGGAAAGTTGGATCAGGACGGTTTGTTGATCCTCGAAACGAGTTCAGTAAGTGCAAGAGAAATAAGAGCCTAAACCCACCTGAGGATCGCCCCGAACAGTTCCTCAGGCCATATCACCCACGGAGTGCGAGGCTGTAGGGTGGCAGAGAAAAAGACAGGAATCACAGGATCATTAGAAAGTAGAGATACAATGGGGAAGGAGCCTACCAGCATTGAACGTTTCAACGTCAACGATAATGGTCAGTAAAGCTTGATTGGCTGAAGAAGGCGGAACTAAAATTAGAACGCGGTGTTTGCCGGTTTGTTAGACCTTAACGCCCTCGCGATTTTTGACCGGTTCAGATCGATAATAGAACGAGTCCTATAAATAGGACTCGTAATATGGGATGGTCTTTGCGTGTTCAAGCATTAGAAAATATCAGTGTTCTACATAGATCTATGGAATACATGCAGAAGGCTACGGACAACTACCTAACCCGCTATTAGAACTATCATGATGTGGGGATACCAGGGCTATCGGCACTACAGATATGATCGCTTAGTGACTGTAACCGCTGTAACCTCTGGTGAGAGCCACGTATCCTTTTCGTGTTTCCTGATGTTTGACAAGCCCGAGGAGATACGGTCCTAATACTTTCACGTCTGTTGTATAAAGTCCAGCCCAGATATGGTGTTTTTGAGACCGGATTTTGCTGGACTTCTACGCATTACTTAAACGGTGCTATAGTGTAGGGGTTATCACTCTGGAATTTGATGCTCCAACTTTTCCCGAGACCCAGGTTCGAATCCTGGTAGCACTTCAAGGAGACGCGTAAGTAGTTTAACTGCTTACAGCGTCTCCTTTTTACGGGGGTCTTACCCGCTGCTATAGTGCAGTGGTTATACTTGGGATTTTTTTCGTTCACCAGCGCAACAGTGTTCTACCCGCGGAAACACGATTCTTTTTTACCGAATCCGGCATACTGCTCCGATTTGGACACAAACCCCTTGACCGCACTACCAGAGCAGTTCCCTTCTTGGATGCCTCGTCTATCGCAGTCTCCCCCGCCGTACCCGTTCTAGACTGCGCCGGTCATTTTCCCGACATTCACCACATGCAGCCGCTCTCGAGCTCTTTGAGTTCTTCCTTCCTGCTTTTCGACATAAAAAAATATGTTTTATGTCTTTTCTTATCGCGTTCTTCTTCCTTTTCTTTTCTGCTCTCGTTTTTGTTGTATGAATTCGTCTCGAGGTTCTGGTGAATGTGATCCCGCCCGTTTATAGTTTAGACTTTAGTTCACAACTTCATTCTCAGTTGCCCTCGTCATTCACAACATCCCCATCAGTATCAATCCAGATACCTTGCTACCTCCGTCGTTCGCAGCTGGTCTTCATCGTTCAGTCTGGCCGCCTTCGTCTTTTACGGCCCAGCTCTACGATATACAGCGTGAAGGCATGTGCAATCGGTAAGCGCCCAAGTCATATATGCCCATCTTTGTTAATGTGAGTGAGAAGCCAATTCGCAATTTGAGCGCTCTTCACAATTGACAAGGATCCGGAATATGGAATCAGAGTGTTATCATTTGGTTTTTTGACACTTTCAAGCCATAATTTTGCCGGAATCGTTTCATGCTTCAGGTCTTTTGGTCGGCAGGTAAGTAAATTCTTGAGAAGTCATTTGAATGGTGATAAGATAGCATTGACTTTGTCTGTATATGGGATTGTGGACATGTTCGCTAAATATCCCTTGAAGTCTCAATCACATGTTTCCAATGGCCAAGCTGAGAAACTGATCAATGAACTTAATCAAAGATAATTATGATTTCTTACCCTGATTAATCTCCTTCCAGCCCGGTGATTCCACAAGGAATCAATACTACCTTCCGGATTAATAATAGAAAATGCTCCCGGCTGTTCTGGTCCATCGTCTGTAATAAATTTGTTCTCCCTCCAACATTGAACCCTCCAACCAGCCTGCACCTTTTCGATAAGGCGGACTAGGTACCAAAACTCGCCAACTCGGGTGAGTGCACCTCGACCTGCCCTATAAAGCGGATGAGTTGAAGGAAATTGAAAAGAGAAAAATAGCAGGGCTCATACCTTAAACGAAATTCAAGGGGTTGATTCATTGCAAGTCTTGCTTCCATTTGTCTTTGGTTTTCCAATTAACATTGAAAATGAAGATAAAATAAATTGGGAATGTACTTTCGTTTGGACTTCGAGCTGTATTGATACTCAGTAGACACTACCTCGATGAGTTGAAGGCGATTACTATTCACTTAAAGCTTCCATTGACTCAAGCACGCTGTGGCTATCAATAACGGACGGAGAATTCTGTGATCCGCATTACAAGCGCCAATCTTCTGATGTGCGCTTCTGGAGTCTCGAGTCACGGAAATTTAAATAATAAATGTACTAACCAGTACTTAATCCATAACGATTTATGCGTCTCCAGATCGAAGTGTTGAAGGGCAACACCCTGAGTGCCAACTTCAAATGTCAGGAGAAATGGAAGTGAAGCAACCAAATAACGAAGTTCACTGGGTCAGAGTGGGACAGCCTTTTTTGCCTGCCGGCAGAACGATAGAAATGGGTCTTTGTCTAATAAAGTCAGCAAAATAATGCACGTCTGGAACGCCGATTCTCGGTTGGTCTCCAGGAGAGTGAATGATTGGAATATTTCGATTTCGGACCAGCCGAATTGTGCTGGAGTGACAGATGAGTAACATTAAGATGATTTTCCTTTCTCAAGCATCTCACCCATTTATTTCTCATTCAAACCCGAACTTACGAAAATCCTTTCCAGTGAGATTTTGTGACCGTCCTTATCCGTCCTTTTCGATCCTCTCAACTCGCCGTGTGGTACATTTTATTGCCCTTGGTGAACAACCAGATTTTCAAGATTTGGGCATCTTGCCTTCCAGGTCGCGGATATGGGTAGGCACCGGGATACCCGCCAGTTCCCCGTAGCATTGCCTACCTGAGATGATTCAGGCCAGAATTATATCGAAACTTATTCTCTTTTTTAAGCTCTTTCTCTTCGACCTCGGTCAAATCTTAATAAAAAAAGTTTCTGTGGCCCAGACAATGAGATATGACACCAGAGCCGGAAAAGTGAAAGGTCCAAGTTAAGCAACGTTAAAGCGAGGTGAAAATGTAGAAAATTTAGGTGAATCTTTACCTGTCTTGTTGCATTAGAAACCCCTTGAAAACCTATTAGACAGCTCAACCCTCTCCTAAATCTCGTCTGGACTACCCCTAGTCACGGATATCGGGTACGTATCATCTCTCTGACTTCAGGCATTGCATTGGTGCGTTATCCACCCACATACCTTTGTGTCTTTGAGAAACAGAGTGTGTCTGGTTTTTCCTATGCCCAGAGTTCCGCAGACTAAGTTTAATAAAGACATAACACTTTTGATAACTGAAGTAGTCCCCATAAATAGTAGGAAATGTAAGGAGAGAAAACTCTCATTACATGGTCGCCTACCCTGTTTATCACAGGAATTTAATTACTCGGAGGGTTGCTTGGTAACCAGCACCCAGATCAACGAATAGAGCATTATTTACTCTTTAATTTAACTCAATGAATCTGAACACGCTACTCGGAGCAGCAAACCAAACCCCACAAAGACGACGGAGTTCACAAATATCGGTCAACCCTCTTCGAGAAAATCCTCTCCAAGACCACAGAATTACTCGATAAGCTTCTTCATGATCACTTCGGGTGCTATAAGGAACTCGAACAGTATAGGAGGTTTTTATTTTTATTTATCTTCCAGTCAATGAATCTGACACCCACAACTGTGATATTTTAGAGCTTTAATGTTCAAAGAACAAGATGTTCACAGAGAAGTAACCTCCAAGGCTCTTGGTAAACACCTATGCCGAGAAGGTGACCCTTTGTATATGCAAAATATTGAAGCCCTTGAAGCAGAGCAAAGAACATGGAGGGGAAATACAGTCTATATCCTGCTGCAAACCTAGTCTGGGCAGCTGGTTCTCCCAATTTGTGGTCCAACTCTTGTCATCCTGTCATCCATCATCTTCCATAGAATTCTTTCCCTCACATCCCAAATGGGAGTCACTCAACTCATGATGAGCTCGAGACTATGGTGGGTGTGCAAGGGTACTTTCAGGGTGCTCACAGAGTATGTGTCCAAATTTAAGCTTGATCCAGGGCTAATACTCAGTGAACCACCTAGCGAATTATCAACTATGTTCCCATGACTATAGAGCATGAAATGAACCAAGAGTTCTCTCAAGCTCTTGACAAGACTCTGTTTTCTGCCATTTCCACAGATGCCCAGGGAATTCAAGCAGATTTAGGCAACCTCCTTCATAATGACCTGGCAGTTGAACTGAAGCAGAAGGACTTGAAGGATCAGAGGGATTCATTTAGGGATGCCGATGTTCAGTTCAGAACCAAATTTTGAACTGAACTTTTGAGAACTGGACCAAAATTCCAGTTCAAAGTTTGGATTTTGGCTGAACCTGACTTCAAGTCCAGTTCGAGGTTCAGCAGGAGCAGAGAACTGGACTGACCAGACTTCAGCATCCCTAGATCGATTGCTTCAGACCAAAGACAAGTTGGACACCTTCTGACAGACCTCTTCAGAAAATCCAGGATTGTCTGAGCACAATCTAGGTGGGGATCAAATTTCTGACTGTGATGACCAACTATCATATTTCGGTGAGCACCCAGGAGGATCAGAGGTAGAGTATACCATATTTCATAGAAGATCACCTTCTACAGTTTCAAGCAGGAGAAACAGTCCACATATTTGGAACTAGTCATTCGGGTGCCAATTTGCCACATGCCACAGGCTATTTGTGTTTTGTAGTTTCTCAATTTGTACAGCTATGTTGTGTGTATTCTCTCACTCCTTATTCTGAATTTCTGAATCATCATCTCGTTCCTCTGTATTCTTTGAACTCCAACAGGTTATGCACCCTGCTTTTTGAAAAAGCGATTTTCCTCAAGGAGGATCCAGGCCCTCTTTTGATCTTTCACCTGGCAAGAATCCTTAGAATGGCGAAACCACATCGCTCTTGGAAATCTTTGACTCTTGACATCTTGGTGATGATCTGGGTTCTCTTTACCTGAGCCACCAATCTTGACAGCCTTCACAAGCTCCTTTTCTTCAGTGATTCATCATCTTTACACCCATGCAATTCTTGCTGCTTCATGGTCACTTCATCCAATTCAGCATCCTGGGTGCCACACCTAGCTGATTAAACTCCAAGCTTACTGCAAGCACCTCATCCTCACTTCAAGCTGCCACACAGTTATTACATGAACACATCAATTTAGCATTGCTACTGCATCATTAAGGTCTTCACCTCTCTGCCACTGACAACAGGGAGTCCCTCTATATAATCTGTTAAAACAAGCAGGTCAGTGTTGCTCACTCAGGTTTGAACAGGGCTAACAACAGTCTGCCCTCATGCAGTAAAGCAACAGATGCAGGTGTTGGGAAAGAGGTAGGTTCCCAAGCTGGCTGGACAATCCTGCCTCTGTGGTGCTGGACTGTCAGGACAAAGCATGCTGGTGACATAGCTTTGAGAAAATGTGGTCGGAACACTCATCAGCAAAACTCCATCTGTTTGGTTTGTCTAGCGCCAGACATGCCAGATGCTGCCAGGTCGTCAGAAATGGTCTGGTGACATAATGACACTCCTGACCCCATAAAATGTTCAGCTCCCAGAATTCATTTCTGACGACATACCTCAGTTACTGGTGGCACTAATGATGTGTGTGCCAGTGTGCAAAAATTTTGAATACAGCCATAATAGCAACAGTTAAAATCAATTCTATTATTACTCAAGTGTACAAAAAGGTAAGCTAGTAGTTTATACGAGCAGGGCCTGCCTGCAATAGGCACTGGTCAGAATCTTCTCTACCCAACACTACGTGTTTGCACTTCTCCACCAGTCCATTACCACTGTACATTTTTGATCTTGATGCAACAGTTCAGTACCAGTCTGTGCAGGGTAGACATTAAACTCACCAAAGCTGCCTGTAGAAATTAACCACCAATTGCAGTTGATGCAAAACCAGCCCACCTGCTACCTAATAAAAAATGAGAAACCGTGCTGAGGTTATATGGCTCTTGGGCATCACACCTGGTTGTCATATTGCGCAATGTATAATGAGGGATCATCGAGGGTTATTTTGTCACAACATGGTGATTCAGGTGAGGTGTTGGATGTTGAATGCTGGCAATGGTCCCAATGGCCATCATGCTGGTAGAGTTGTATGAAAGGCAGCACACCAATGACAGAGGGTGGTTTAGTGCGACAAGGTAGAAAACTTACAGGGGTCACTTAACTTGTATAAAGGTGCTCTAGCCCATCGTGGTCACCCCATTTGGCAGTTTTCGACACAGTTACTCAATGTGGGGAGATTAGCTGCAGCAGTAATAAGGAGGATAGGCACATACATCACAGCCATCTAGGTCACATCCATTACTTCTTGTCAGACTGCCTATGAATGATTTGTATGGAAGGGAGTGGGAGTGAGTAAGCAACAGCAAAGATGGTGGGTGAATACACAGTACACATAAACACCAGGTTCAGAGGTATAACCATGATGTGGTGGGTAAAGGTTGCTCTACACACCTTTGAGAGTTCTGGTGCAAGACTGAGATGGTGCGTGAATTGGAAGATGGGAGAAAGAGACCAAGAGCAAAGGATTGACAGAATTCAACTGAATCAACAAAGTCATGTGCATTGGACTTTGAATGAACTTGGTCAAAATTTGAAAACATTTCACATCACATGCTCCCAGCTTCGTTTATTCCCTCACTCATTTGAGTCTGTTGATGTGCCGCAGTGTGTTCCTCAGCAATGTCGCCTTATTTCATTTTATGTGTGTGGTTATGCTGGCCTGGTTGGCAACACATCACACTGAGGGTTAAAAACAGAGACAAGTAGGACCCATTATAAAGCATAGAATGAAGGTCATTGGTGTGTGTAACCATATAATTTATTTAGAGGGATTTGAGCCAGTCATGTGTGAAATAGAGTATTATATATCATAATGGAAGTACCTTCTGACACGCCTGGAAATCTGACACAAAGACTGGAAGGAAATTAATTTCTGACAGGTACATATGTGCTGTGAAAAGAATTTCTGACAGTTTCTGAAAAAAATGCATTTCTTGGGTCAGACACATCAGACTGGCCAGACTTGCCAGATGGTGCCAGTCAGGAGGAGTTTTGCTGATGCTGGGGATGAGACAGCTTGAGTGAGCTTGTGTAAGGGCGACTGCAGGTCGGAGTTTCCGAGCTCAGAGAGTGGTCGGAAAGTCAGAGCTAGCAGGAGATCCAAAGTTAATTATATTAGGAAATAGTTAGTTGGCTAATTATAACCCACCTAGCAGGAGATCCAAAGAGGAAAGGATGAGGGATCAGCTGCTAGGTGGTTGCTATATATAGGTAGCTAACTCCAGATGGTACGATATGAGAAAATAAATAATAAACAATGAGTCTGGCACAATGGACATGTGGCTGGAAAATTGGAGGGCAGCATTTAAGGACTGAGGGGGACTTGGGGCAAAGTGCAGAGCATTGGGTCAGAAATGTCGGAGCTGGGTCAGAGAGGTCGGAGGTATGTAGTGGGGTTTGTAGACTGTCTACAGTGTGGTGGCACATCCAGTGTCTTTGTGATGGATAATAGACTGTCATTGGGAACGGTCGGAATTGGAGTCGGAGCAATCAGAGGAGCATTGGAGGTCGGAAAGGCTATTCCTCTTACAATTACCCCCCCCTCAAATGAGCATCGCCTCAATGCATTGGTTAGGATGGGAACTGCAAGAAATGGTAAGGAGCTGAATGCGATTTGGTGAATTATCTGAGGTGCTCCAGGATTTTTCCGATGGAAGTCAGAAATGCATTCTGGTGCTTGGAATGCAGAAGTATCTTCCCAAACATTGTCATCCATTCCATAGCCCTTCCATTTCACTAAGTATTGTAGCTTGCATCTGAAAACCTGACTGTTCAGTATTGATTCCACTTCATAATGTTCTTCTCCATTGATGAGTTCTGGTAGCAGAGGGGGATCGGAATGGTGACCAGGGATCAGGTCATCTGTATGGAAAGCCGCACTGTCAAGCTCCTAAAATAGCAGCAGCCATCAATGCCGATCCATTCTGCAACGTTTATAAGCAGCGAGACCTTGAATACCTCTCGAATTTCACACGAGTCCCATTATGTGTAGGCGAAATTCGAAGTAAGTACAATTACAAGGTCTCTATGCCTGCACTTAATAATGCTGTCAATATATTTCTTAGCACTGCTATTCTGGGACCATCACTTGCCTCTGCGACTTTGACAGACAGTGATGTGCCTACGATGCGCTACTGGTAGTGCAGTGCAAAAATACAAACACAAGTGATCATACTGAGTGGCTCTGAGGTGCGATTTTGGGTTCCTGAAGTCCAAAAGAGAAGGTTGAATGTTGAAGTACAAAGGCGGGAATGGGAACGAAGCCCTAGATGACGAGAAGGCTGCAAACGAGATATGAGAGTAAGGCAGGTGTTGCCAAATGATCAGGACAGCTGAGAGCAATGTAGGAGATCTGAAATATGGGAATGTGAGCGAAAACTTGGGATATGATTCACTGAGGAATATAGGAAGTATGGCAGGGCTTTTATAGAGTAAATGAGTTAAATAAAGGAAAATAAATATACTCAACAATAAGTGTGATGAATACAGCATGCTCGTGAGGTCGAAATCCGCAGTATGACTCTTGGATTTCGAGGTGGATTGTTGGGAAGATGGAAGATGGGAATGAGAGGAAGTTGGGGCGGAAGCAAATTCACAAGAGGCTTCCAAAGAGCTGAACAATGAGAGCCAGCAACGAACAAATAGCTTGTGGTGCATAGAGGAATTTACAAATGTGCAAGTGGCTTAGGGCTTGAGATGTTGAACATTCAGTTAATGTCTATATCAAAATCAGAAAATCTGAGATTTCAGGCTTTAGGGAGCAGCCGTGCTTATCAACATTGAATTAGCATCAATTTAGAGGAGGCGTTACTAACTACCTTGCAGAGGTGCGAGGGAACACTGGCATGTCTGAATAAAGGTCGAGCACCTGAAGTATCAGTATCTCTGAGTCAGTAGTCTTGGCTCATGTTCTGAAGCTTTCACATCCCTACTGGACAATCACACTTCTCGGCCTTCCTTCTTTTTAACTTGACGTCTAACTTGGCGAGAACTCTGCAGATATGAATCAGATCTCAAGGTATTCTCTAGCAGTACTCGAGCAGAGCTTATTACCAAAAGTATCTGGTGTTAAACATGTATTTCAAATACACGAAATTTCTCAAATTATTGACAGGCTAAATTTCATCTGACTGTGCTCCTCTTGCAAAGAGTTTTAAATACATTCCATTAACTAAAAATTTCTCATTACAGCTACTTGCTAAAGGCTCAATTCAGGGACTTGCTCGAGGCCTTGCCCAATGAATTTCCCAACTGCTCGATTATGGCCTGTGCTAACGATCCATCTCGTCTGGATTCGATAGGTGGCACCTTCCATTTCCAGCTTGCCACTTTCACTTGTCGCTGTGTGTCAGCCAAGTTTTAATATCTGTTGGAGTGTCTGATATGAGGGGGCTAACGCTGTTGCATTAATGCTAAGAAGGATATTTAATTATTATTAAGTGCAGCTTTAAGGACCTTGTATTAGTACGAAGTGTATCTACAGAAGATGGAACTGGTGTGATTTGAAAGGTATTCGAGGTCTTGGCGCTTACTAACATCAGAGAATGGGTCGGCAGTGATGGCTGTCGCTATTTTGGGAGCTTGACAGTGCGGCTTTCCATACATCTGGGGTGAGTGTCAGTTTGATCACATTAAAAACTGGGTGTAGTCTTTTCATTGAGAGCAGGAGTCGGAGTTGATAGGAATTGGTTCCAACTTTCTTCTTGATTGTGAAGGGACCAAGTCAACAGTGGGCTAGCCTTTTGGAAGGTTGGGTAGTCTGGATGTCAGATGCATCTAAAAAAACCTGATTGCCAGGTTTGTAGGTTGAGGTCGGGCTCTAATGTCAGTTGTAGTACCTAGCCATATTTTCCTTAGCCTTTGAAAGGGCTGCCTTTGTTTTCTCTAGAGTGGCCTTCATCCAGTTGGTGAACTCATTGACTAATTCCAGATGCAAGCAAGGTTGGTGTGGTTCAAAGCCCATGTGGGGATGTCTTCCGGTGTCGAGGAGGAATGGGGTGTGCTGAGTAGAGGAGTGTATGTGATTGTTGTATGCAAACTCTCCTAAGGGGAGTAACTCCACCCAGTAGTCTTGTCCGTGACTGACGAATAACCTGATGAATTGTTCCTGCTCTTGGTTGACTTGTTCCACTTGTATGTCTGTCTGCGGGTGTCTGCCATGCTTGGGGCACCCTCTATCCCAAGCAGGCAGTAAATTTCCTGCATGAATTCCACTATGAATTGTGGGCCCCAATCAGAAATGACCTTCCAAGGGAGTCTGTGCAGTTTCCAGATGTTTCATAGAAACAACCTTGCAGCCCATGCAGCTGTCACTGTGGTGGTGGTCTCTACAAAGTGGCCGCTTTTTCCAGCAGTGTTGACCACTGTCATGACTGCATCATGCCCCTCCGAGTCTAGGAGCTCAACCACAAAGTCGATGTGAATAGTGTCCCAGTGATCGGGATCAGAACAAGTTCTCTGATTGGAAGTCAGCACTGTATCTTTGTTTGTAGGCAGAGGTCACAAGTGGTGACATAGCATTCAATGTAGCATGACTTGTTAGGCCACCAGTAATTCCTAGAGATGAGTTCTAAGGTTTTGAAGCATCTGGTGTGTCCAGTTATCTTTGTGTCATGACAGAGGAAGACGATCCTTCTTCAAAGGTCAGAAGTGGGTGGAACATAAATCTGATGTTGGAAGTAGAGCAGGCATTTTCATTCCAACCATTCATCTGATCTTGCGGAGCAAGCAGGAGATTTGTGAAGTTCAAGGACTGCTTTCATGACTGGTTCCTCTGTTAGCGGGGCTTTGGTTCCGGCACATATGTCCCTGAGGATGGATACCTCTGCACCTTCCATCTGTATTGCTTCCAGGGCTCTAATCACAAAGAACTTCCAAGTGAGAAGCATAATGTCAGAATTGTCTCCGATGCTGGAACCATGGTCTGCTCATCAGGATAGTGTGTGGGGCTTGCCCATGCTTTGTCCCAGTTTGTGGTGAAGGAGGAAGTCGAACTGAGCAAGTACCAACAACCAATGGGCTTGCCTCCGATTCAGCTGCTGGGCTGTCATGAAATATTCCAGATTTTTGTGGTCTGTCCAGATCTTGAATTGGTGTTCTGCCCCTTCTAGGAAGTGGCTCCATTCCTGGAGTGCTCAGATTATGGCTAGCATTTCCTTGTTGTGAATTTCATAGTTCTGTTCAACTGGGGATAGGGACCAGGAGTAGAAGGAAACTGGATGCCATTTGTCATCCTCTGGTGAGACTTGAGATAGAACCACTCCTGTGGTGAAGTCGGAACTGTCTACTTTGTTGCAGAAAGGTCGGAGCAAGTCAGGGGAGAACAGCATAGGGGCAGAGGTGATGCTACATTTGAGTTTTTTGAAAGCCCCTTGTGCTTCAGATCCCCAATGCCACTTTGCATCATTTTTTGTGATGTTGAAAAGGGGTTGGGCATGGTCAGAAAAGTCATGGATAAATCTCTGATAGAAGTTAGTGAATCCTAAGAACAATTGTACTTCCATTTTGTTGGTCAGAGTAGGCCATTCCGATACCCCAGCAACCTTGATTAGGCCCATAGCTACTGAGTTGTGAGAGATGATAACCCCTAGGTATTCAATTGTAGTCTTTTCGAACTTGCACTTGTCAGGATTCAGGTAAATTTAAGGGCAACTGAAGTCTGAGATGCTCGAGTTCGGAGTTCGAATGGATTAGCAGGGGATCTGAAGTTAATATATTAAGTAATTGGTAATTAATAATGAACTGCACCTAGCAGGGGATCCGAAGAGGAAAGGATGGGGATCCCACTGCAGGTGGCAGGTATAAATACGATTGCTAAGTGATTAATATGGCATGATGTAGAATATTAAATAATTAAAATGGTCCGAGTCATGAACAATGGAACAATGGGGCTGGCAAGGACAATGGGGACTAGTGTTTTGAAGTCCGGTTGCAAGACTGGAAAAAGACCACACCCCGACCAGACCAGGACTGATAAAGACTGCAAATTATCAGGACCAGTCAAGACCGCAACTGCAGTCCAGTCCTTGGTCCACCATGATTTTAAAAAAGTGCAGACTGATGAAAGACCGGTTTCAACTGGTTTTTCCAGCTATCTTCAGTCATAAATATTGGTGCCAATAAATATTAAATGAGCAGTATTTCTCTGCGAAAAAGGAGCCGACTCTCTGGGGCACCCTTCCTGCCCTTGAAGAACTGCAGTCGACATGGGAGAAAAAGCAAGAAGATCCAAGGTATGAGCCATACAAAGATGCACTCACAGATGGCCTCGAAAAATTAGGGAAATACTATTCGTGCCTCGACGAGAAGCCCTCTTTCGTATTGGCACTCGGTATGTGTTTCAATTTTTTGCTCGTTCTACAATGCAGCTTACAGGCCTCAAAGTTTTACATCCATATTACAAGCTCGCATACATCAAACTCACATGGGGGGCCCCAAAAAACAAGCAGCGGACATTGCAGCAGGAAATCTCAATGCAAAGGACTGGCAGGACGAAGCCAGACAGATCATTGAGAGAAATGGAAGTCATTTAATTGTTTTAATACCTTTTCAATTTGTAAATAACCTTTCGACAGATGGCCCTATCCTATAAAAATTGGCCCTCCATTACTTGTATTACCTTGTCTCAGGTAGATGATCCGGCATGCAATGACACCCCCACCTTGTCAGAATTCAACAATCACAGCAAATGCTTGCTCACAGACGGTTCAGAGGAGGGTTGTGCCTCTGAACTTCAACACTATCTCAGGGACATTGAACAGGACATGAAGAAAGACACAGATATCGTCGAATAGTGGCAGGTAAGTAATTTGTCCTTCAACATTGCTACTTGGCACTCACCATCCAATAGGACAATGCCCAGCTATATCCGATAATGGCTCAGATTGCACTTGACATCCTTCCTTCCCAGGCATTGTCAGTACATGTGAGCAGCTTTTTTCAGGCAGCAAACAGGTTGCGATGGATCATCAAGCATGCCTCGGTCCTTGGGTCTTTGAAGAACTTGTGATCATGAAGTCCACATGGGGACCAGAGCTCCATGACATAGCCACTTGGTCTGCAGCCCAAGTTGAAGAGATCAGCCTCTTTGACTTTGAGGAGCTGTTTTCCGAAGATGTTGAATGTTCTGCATGGGATGGCGACCTTGAACAAGATTTTTTGACTAGGTGTAACTTATTACTGATCTGTTAACTTGACTACATACTTTCTATTCTTAATGTAGTACATATCAGAGACACGAAAAAGGATTTGTTGTCTTTCTTTAATAAATACCAAGCCACCACCAACCTCCTACAGCCAAAAGACCAGTCTAGGACCAGTTCCCAACTGGTTGCAACCGCAACCAGTCCAGACCAGTCTCACAACTTCCAAAGACCACACAAAACCGCTCAGGACCGGTCCTTATTGGTTCGGTCCAGTCTTGGGGAGTTTTTGAGAATAGAAAGACTGGTCTTGGTCTTGGTGCTGAGCTCTGAAGCTCAGAAAACCGGACCGGACCGGACTTCAAAACACTAATGGGGACAGTATGTGGCCTCAGCCTGAACTCTGTAAGAGCTCAGTGTAGCTCCAAGGGAAGAGGTAGGCGACGAACTACCATATATGGTGGTTCATTGCATTGTGGCTGTGCAGAATCATTGGAGCGGTGCCAGGGTGGGGATGAGGATGAAGTGGGTGAGCTTACTAAGCGAAACTGCAGTTGTGTTTGGTAAGCTTGACTTGAAAGCAACTCCAAGACTTTGGAGTTTGGAGTTTGGAGTTGGTTGAGGAGTCGAGGACAGAGCAGAGATAGGTCCGGAGTTTGGAGGTGAATGCTGAAATCATCTCCAATGTGGGGGAATGTAAAGCAGTGAGGCTGAGTTCAGAGATGTGTGTTGGAGGTTCAGAGAGGGGTTCCCCTGACAGTAAAGCTTGTGTTTTTTGAGGAGCTCTAAAACCCTCTGAGTCATTTTCCGATGTTCCAATAGCACTTCCAAGAATATTAGGATGTCGTCTAGATAGAAAATGAGAGCCTTCTGGGATGAGTTCTGTGAAAATGTCATTTGTCATGGCCAAAAATATAACCAAGGGTTCGAACAATCCCTGATTGGTTCAGAAAGCAGCTTTCCATTTGTCTCCTTCCTTCATGCAGACATTATTGAACCCCCAATGAATGTTGAGTTTAGTGAAGTATTTGGCATCCTGAAACTTGTTGATTAGTTCAGAAATGAGCAGGAGCAGGTACTTATTTTTCACTGTCATCGTGTTCAGAGCCCTGTAGTCCTGTACCAGGAACATAACCAAGGGTTCAAACAACCCCCAATTGGTTTGGAAAGCAGCTTTCCATTCATCCCCTTCCTTCATGTGGCATTATTGAACCCCCAATGAAAAATTGAGTTTAGTGAAGTATTTGGCACCCTGCAGCTGTAAGGGCGACTGCAGGTCAGGGTTTCCAAGCTCAGAGAGCGGTCGGAAAGTCGGAACTAGCAGGAGATCCAAAGTTAATTATATTAGAAAATAGTTAGTGCCTAATTATAACCCACCTAGCAGGAGATCCAAAAAGGAAAGGATGAGGGATCGGCTGCTAGGCGGTTGCTATATATAGGTAGCTAACTCCAGATGGTATGATATGAGAAAATAAATAATAAACAATGAGTCCGGCACAATGCGCACATGGCTTGAAAATGGGGGGGCGGTGGTAAGGAACCGAAGGGGACTTAGCGCAAAGTACAGAGCGTTGGGTCGGAAATGTCGGAGTGGGGTCAGAGTAGGGTCGGAAACGTCGGAGGTGTGAACTGAGGCTTGTGGACTATCTACAGTGTGGTGGCACGTACAGTAATGTCTTTGTGATAGATAAGACACTGTCATTGGGAATGGTCAGAGTCGGGATCGGAGCAATCAGAGGAGCATCAGAGGTAGGAAACGGTGTTCCCCTTACAGCAGCTTGTTAATTAGCTCAGAAATGAGTGGGAGCAGGTATTTATTTTCACTGTCATCATGTTCAGAGCTTGGTAGTCCTGTACCAGTCGAAGTGAACCATCCTGCTTCTTTATGAAGAAGACTGGAGATGCCATCAGAGACTTTGACAGTCGGATGTGTCCAGAATCACATCCTATTCTATCCAAGTGCCTGACCCTTTTGAATCAAACAAAGATGACATGAACTACATTTCCCCAATGCAAATTTCTTTCTCATTTCTTCCAAATCTTTCTGCTGTGTTTCGTTTCATTTGAGCTGGCTCACTGCCACCACAACAGACAGAGTGGAAGAAGGTAGGCCATTTTATTCTTTTTCCAACATCACCTAATTCACATGTCCTTGAGGCTACTGCAATCACCATTTGAAGCTTTTCTCCTTGCCAAAACATTGTGCCCTGCTTCTCAGTGGTGTTATGGAATCGCCCCTAGGACAGCCTATTATTTTCTTTTTACTTTATACAGTACTCAGTACTGTAGTACGCCTTCTATACTATTTTACCTTACTTTATATTACTATACTTTACCTTTACTTTCTATTACTATTACATTTACTGTACATTTACTTTATCTGGGACAGATAAGATCAGGGGATAAGATATCCCTCTTATCTACAGTAGAT
>JABCKI010000235.1:0-23055 GCA_018282025.1 Sphagnurus paluster
GGATCTCCTCCACCCCGGCTATCGCTATCTCCAGGCGTCTGCGCCGACGGTGCAGCGGTACCATTCACGGCAGACATATGCCGCGGAGCAGTGGGCGCGGCAAACACATCATCGTCGCCGAGGTCTTCCTCCTCCTCCTCCTCGTCGCACCGCCCGTCCGCATTCACAAGCGGGCGCGCCAGCGGGTGGGCCTGCGTGTGCGGCCGCCGAGGCTCAGCAGCAGCACCCGCGACATGTACATGCAGCCCCGCGAGTCCCACAGCGAGCGCGTTCGCCTCGGCCTGTATTACCGCAGGTGCCTGTGTATGTGTAGCGAGCTCAAGCTCTGAGGAAGAAAACGGTACAGGGCCCGGGGAGGGTGTGGGCGGTATTGATGGAGCGCGGGGTATTGGTTCGAATTCGACGGGGGAGGGGGAAGGGGAAGGAAGAGACGCGGTAGCGTATGCGACGAGTGCCTGGCGCTTCTCCTCGCGCTTGCGGTCGCGCATCTGCCGCCGCGTGTACGCCCTCTCTTCTTTGTCCGTCTGGCCTGGAGCTGCGGTGTTTACGGCCCTGTTGTGGTTATGGTTATGGTTGTGGTTGTGGTGGGCAGCCCCGTTCGCCCTCGCCGTGGGCTGGGTGGCCTCGTCGTCCGAGGCGGCGCCTGGGTTGGTTATGTGTTTGATGCGTTTCAACCGTTTGGTTTTCTTGGTTGGGTGTGCCTGGTGCGCGCTGGGGTGGAAGTGCATCCGCGCACGCATAGGTCGTGGCTTGAACACCGAGGCGATCTCGAGGTCGATGGTGGTGTATTGCTGTGCGGGCACCTCGTCCTCGGCATCGGCGTTGTCTGCGGAATCTTCTGATGTAGAGGAAAAGGCGAGGGATATTGTCGAGGATGCGTAGGATGATGCGTAAGATGCGGGAGTGTGATTGTATGCAGGCAAGTGGGAGGGAGGCTCCAAGAGAGCAGGTTTTTCGAGTACAATGGTGCGCGACATCACTTCTAGCTCGTCGTCGTCGATTTCTGTAGTTGATGGATCCTCGGTCTCTGTTTCCGTCGTGCTGGTATTCGAGTAATCCATCAGCAGTGCCGTGGACGAACCGTCGTCCTCGTCATCCTCATCAGCGCCAGGAGGTCTTGCACGGGTTCTGCGTCGTCCATTCCACTTGTCGGTCTGCCCCGCTGCAATACCAGCTAGTGCCGCTGGCACTTCGATCTCCTTCACCACGATGACGCTTGCGCCTATCTCCCCCGCCATCATCTCGAGCGTCTCCAGACTCTGCTCAAGCTCGGCCCTGGGGAGCCCCACGAGTGCCCCGCTGTCCGCGACGCCTAGCTCATAGTAGGCCTGGCCGCCGCCCTCGAGGAGCCGCCACTTGAGCTGGGTGACGAGACGTGCGAAACGCGCGGGAGACGGGGAGAGCAGCTGGAGCTTGTATTCGACGTTGCCGTCGTCTGCTTCGGGGACGAGGGAGGGGAGGAGCCGTGATATGGGCGATGCGGACGACGCGCACGATGGGAGCGGTGAGCACGACGAGGGAGTGGAGATTAGCGAGTCCCAAGGGCTGGGCACGCGTGGGCTTTCGGATTCTGACTCGCCGAACATTGGAAAGGAGTTTTGTTGGTGATTGCTAGTCTAGGGAGGTATTCGAGGGATCATTGTCGAGTTTTGAGCGAGCTTATTGCGAGGACATCGTCGAGTCAAGGTGGATAAGATGGAGTCAAGACGAAAGATTCAGGTGGCTGTGTCCGAACAGTCACCATGCCAACTGGACGCAAGGGTCGGTGGCGTAGTTGGTTATCGCATCTGTCTTACATGCACACAGAAGGTCCTCAGTTCGAGCCTGGGTCGACTCAGCTCTTTTTTGCGCTACATCCCAACTTGTAGCGCTTTTTGGAAAGACATCACTGCGCACTTTCCACAGGGTCGATGGCGTAGTTGGTTATCGCATCTGTCTAACACACAGAAGGTCCTCAGTTCGAACCTGGGTCGACTCATGTAATTGGATTCGGCATATTTTTTCATCAACAAGAAAGCATGGTACTATTCAAGCCCGATG
Organism: Sphagnurus paluster; assembly: GCA_018282025.1. Taxonomy (NCBI): domain Eukaryota; kingdom Fungi; phylum Basidiomycota; class Agaricomycetes; order Agaricales; family Lyophyllaceae; genus Sphagnurus; species Sphagnurus paluster. The sequence continues at coordinate 2,041 of JABCKI010000235.1, forward strand.
TACAGTCTGTGGCGTATCAACTCTTGATCCAAACCAAAATTTCCACATCGCCCGAACAAAATTCACAATCCCATCATTCAGGACTGCACTCACATATCACTTGCCGGGGAAGAGTAAAGCAGGAGGATAAGAAGGTAGTGGGGGTTTAACAGGGCGAGGCCGATACAATTCCACATAGCTCGCAATGCTCGCTCGCACGCACGGACGATGAAGGGAGACTGTATAGGTGTTAGCCGGTGAGTGATTTTTTCCCTCCGCCAACAGCTTAGACTTGCGCGAGTTCCAGAGCACAGAGTGTAACAGGCATGTTATACAAACTTTTCAACAGAATACAAACAACATCTTCTCGTATCAAATGTCATCGTAAAAATATTCAAAATGAAGCCCACGAATTACCACGGCACGGTCTATTTGACATATAGCGCAAAAGTTAACGAAGGGCAAGCGACTCAAAGTGCGTGAACACTTACTGGAGCAGGCTTACTGCCATACCCGATATCATTGTACATCGGCGTAGATCCATCTACGTTATTGTTAGCAGGGTTAGAGGGAGCAGGCCCGTCTCCATGGCTGTCCTTGACTGGTGCATTACCGGAATTGTTGTATGCAGGCGCGGGACCGTCTCCATGGTTGTTGGCAGGATTCGAGGGCGTGGGTCCATCTCCGTGGTTATTGCTAGGTGGCCAACTAGGCGCAGGCCCGTCCCCGTGGTTGTTGTATGCAGGCGCGGGACCGTCTCCGTGGTTGTTGCCGGGCTTCGACCCAGTGCTAGGCGCCGGCCCATCTCCATGATTATTGTACACGGGCGCGGGACCATCGCCGTGGTTGTTAGTAGGGTTCGAGGGCGTCTGGCCATCGCCGTGGTTGTTCGCGGGAGTTGAAGTCGCGGGTCCATCTCCGTGATTGTTTGGCGGGGAAGGATTGCCCCCAATAGGCGTGATAGGTGCGTTATTGCCCCAGGACGGGTTCCATCCCCCAATAGGCACGACGGGCGCGTTCGAGCCACCGATAGGCGTGATTGGAGCATTCGAGTCGCCGTTGTTCCAGGAAGGTTGGTTGGAGCCTCCGATGGGAGTAATGGGCGCGTTGTTGCCCCCGCCAATAGGCGTGATGGGAGCATTCGAGTCGCCGTTGTTCCAGGAGGGTTGGTTGGAACCTCCGATGGGAGTAATAGGCGCGTTCGAGCCACCGATAGGCGTGACCGGAGCATTCGAGTCACCGTTGTTCCAGGAAGGTTGGTTGGAACCTCCGATGGGAGTAATGGGCGCGTTGTTGCCCCCTCCAATAGGCGTGATGGGAGCGTTATTACCGCCCCAAGAATTGTTCGAGCCGCCAATGGGTGTGATAGGTGCGTTGTTGCCCCCTCCGATGGGGGTGATGGGAGCGTTATTGCCTCCCCAATTGTTCGATCCTCCAATAGGAGTAATAGGCGCGTTGTTGCCCCATGAGGGTCCTGGGCCTCCGATGGGCACAATCGGGCCTACAGGAACGATTGGAGGATTGGATTCACCGTTGCCCCAGGATGGATTGGGACCACCTGGTCCTGGAGAACCGCCTCCGATGGGCATGATGGGGCTCACAGGAATAATAGGGCCTACAGGGACGATTGGGGGATTGGAGCCACCGTTGCCCCAGGATGGATTAGGACCGCCTGGTCCACAGGAGTTTCCGCCTCCGATGGGCACAATAGGGCTTACAGGAATGATAGGGCCTACCGGAACAATTGGAGAATTGGAGCCACCGTTGCCCCACGGCGTAGTAGGACCGCCTGGTCCACAGGAATTTCCGCCTCCGATGGGCACGATAGGGCCTACAGGAACGATTGGAGAATTGGCGCCACCATCGCCCCAGGGTGGATTAGGACCACCTGGTCCACAGGAATTTCCGCCTCCCATGGGCATCATGGGCCCGCCGGGTGGTGGTCCCTACATAACATGTGTAAGGTCCACAGTAAGGCAGGAAGTGAGGTAATGGTCGTACCATGCCCATTCCAGGTCCTGGGGGACCCCAATGCTGCGGTGGGCCCTTTGGGAAGCCAGTTAGTCATTTGCGAGCTTCCGAAAGCACAAGTTCACGGCGCACCATTTGGGGACCGAAACCCGGGCCACAAGGAGGCCCTCCCTATTGGTGAAACAAGGTTAGACAACGCGCATGCATGGCAATAAAGTTAGCTACCATTGGAGGGGGACCAGGGGGACCACCCCATGATGGAGGGCCCTATGGGAGGCGGTATCAGAGGGTTTTTAACTACTGAAAAATCGAAGAAAGGCTTGCCATCCCGGGGGGACAATGGGGCGGACCCTATATTGATAACTTAATACACAAAGAATCGGGGAGATGGGTAGTACGACTTACTCCAGGTCCACGTCGAGGCTGTCCTGGAGGGCAATACATGTTTCGAGAGTGCAATTCAAGCTGATTTGATAGAGGGGGGATTCTTGGAAAGATGTGGTACGCGATAGCATTTCCTAGTGATTATAAGGTTCTTGCGGATGGGAGACCCTGTCGCTATTATATTTAGTTGACAGTATGAATGGTCACGCGTGTGGCACAGGGCTGTTTGAAACGTTTCTTTCAAGCTAGACCGGCGTGTTTTGAGAGAAGAAATTTCGAGATGTATCCATAAATAGGTAGACCTACAGGATGAATGTCAACAAATGAATGGAACTAGACAGGTAGAATGGTACTATACGCACATCGTGGCATCCTTCTTGATGTTTTCTGATCTAAACTGTGAATAAGACAGGGTGCCGATTTGTGGATGCGGATGTTGACGGATTCAAGATTCGGCAAGAATCCAAAATTATGTCGACCCAAACCAAAATAGCTTTGGATTCTAGGGTCGCATCCCACGTTGCGCCACGTCTCAGCCAGAGTAATCACTCAGATCTAAGAGTTGCCCAAAGTGTTTTTTATCGATAACGTTCAACGTCAGAGGGATGCAGTTTAAAAGAGTTAAGAAGGGGCGAGTGAGCAATATGATGCATCTTTATTTGATATCAAACTGCGATGGGGCGAGCTGTTCATATGGGGAATGAGCAGTAAGAGTAAACGCAGAGGCATAATGGATAAGTAAAGCGTGCGATACAGTTGACAGACAAAATTAGGGTCCTAAACTGAAGCTGTGGCTTTTGACGGACCCTCGCAAACGTTCTTATGAGATTTCCAATCCAACACGCGCAGCAAGCATTAGCCATAACTAGAAAGTTTTTCGATGCCTATAAATCTCACCTGGTGAGAGGGGCTACAATAGAGCGCCTCCTTGCACCTCTGGCAGCGCTGTAGGAAGGTTGGCTTCGCCACATTGGGTGCATGTTGCACATCGCACGTCCACACATTACATGCAACGAGACCCGTTGGCCAGATACTCTTACGTACCATCTTGCTATCCTTCGCGAGCGAGCGGCAGGCCTTCAAGTTGAAAAAGCCGCATTCCGTCTCTTCACACTGCGGAGTGCTACATGCTGTTGGGAAGGAGTCGATGAATGCTTGCGGCGGGCGGTTCGCTGGGGATGTGAAGAGTGCAGTTGCGCGTCCCTTGAAAGTTATGGGATGGAAAACAATGAATGGTGGCACATAGCCCACAGCAGGGTCTTGAAGTAGCGCGCGTACGAGAAGGTCGGCTTGCGGAAAGCAGGGCCGAGCCCTGCGGCAGAGTGTGCGCTCTATCTTGACATCTGTCCAGGAATATTATTGGGAAGTGCAAGTGAGATACAATCGACTTACATTCTAGGTTTCGCTGCTCTTCTGTCCATTCCCCTTTGCTTAGACGGACCCAGTAATCCAAGGCTTGTGCCAAAAACTCGGGTTCCCAATCAACGATTATGATAGGAATATCGCCTCCTCCGCGATCATGCATGTTCCTAAGCAGGAGGAGCTCTTGCATCTAAGTCTATTCATCAGTCAAGGGTTGCATGCAAAATAAAAACACGAACCATGCCGACCAACGTAAACGTCTGCCAATCCTTGCGCGTCCATGTACGACCCCGCACCACCCTCGGATCATCTGCCCACTGCCATGTCGATGGGTGCGCATACATCTGGATATTAAAGTCTGCGAGATGCATTGGGAGAAGTTTTGCCGTGTCTATCGTGCGGAAAAAGAGGCTGCTGGGGACAAAGGGTTTGCCCGTCTTCCACGCGATGAGGCGACCTTGGACGCCCTGCTGCTTGCGCTCCGAATCGGTCACTTTGATTGCGTCTGGTCCATTTGCATTTTTGAGGTACCATTTATTCCACGGAGAGCCCCCAGGAACTCCGTTCCAGCTGTCGTGGAGCTGCTTGAAAATTGTCTCGACGATTTTTTCGACTTGATACCTGTCACAAGTTTCGTCGACGACCATTACGCATTCAGATAGCAGTGCTGGTTCCACTGGACAGTCAGGTCCCTGTGGCATCGTGGTAGTTAGAAATGACATTTAAATGGTAACGCGAGTCGCGACGCAATTAAATTCGCCCCATACCACGTGCCACAAGACGCGCTGGACGTTTACTAAACTCAGAGCTCTGGGGCCGAGTCTTACGTTTGGTCATGGGCACATGCTTCTCACAAGTTAGTTGCAAATATCAACGGGTCACTTACAATTATTTGAAGAGGTGCATATTATGTACTCTCAGCATTGTATTGAAGACAACGCCACAATTGATTTCGACCAGGATAGGCTATCGACTCGGACATAGCGCGGTGCAGGATGTCTTTAAAAGGCCTCTTTCTCTCATTTTCACCATTGAATTCCGAAAAAAAAAAAAAAAAAAAAAAAAAAAACGAGATCCTGGGCCCGGGTAGAGGGGTACTCTGCGAAAAAAATCGTAATGTGGCACGGGGTCTTCCCCTGATGCTTTTTCAAAAGTACCTTCTCCAGCTTCTTCTATTTTGTGAATCAGCGGTATTAGGTGGTCCACCGAGCACGACTCTGACTTCTCTCAGGCTATTAACCTCAGGGATACTTTCGAGCACCTCGCACGCCCACAGGATTGAGAGCGGAAAGCACGAACGCGGAGTCGTGATATGAATGGTGCGCAGTTGTGACAAGCACTTCAGTTCCAGATGATTATCTTCGAGAGGTCTCTCTGTATGCAAAATTCTATTCAATTCGAAAATTTAAATATTAAGACTCTGGCATACCAAAGAGGATCACAATGTTGATGATTTCGAGGAATCCAGCACACAAGTTTATGAATTTTTGGAAAACATCAACACTCCTGCTGTCAAGAATCTCGCCATTGAACCGCCGAAGCTGATTGACCGATAGTCTCGATGCCGGGTCGCGGTCAGTGAGACCCTTCAGCACTTCCTCACATACATCGCAGGACTGGGCGGTCAATGACTCGAAGTACCCATAGGTCGGACGCGAAAAGTTAGGACACGATTGCGGACAATTGCCAAGGGTGTGGTCTGGAAGCTGATCCATGATCTGTAGATCTTTCAGCTGTGGGCATTGTCTGAGAAAGATCAATGGTATTTGAGATTCTGTCGCGATCTTAAGCTGAACAAGCGTTGGTAGTGATAGAAGGGTTATAAGAGCTGCTCTCAGCTTTTCGGACATCGAGGACCAGGGGGTCGCGCTATCGTGAGGTTCGATGGAAATGCTTCGTAGATGCTGCATATAGTACAAGACATCTGTGGCAGTCTCAGGGCTAACCTTGAGACGAAGGACGCGGACGCAGAGTCCGGGGCGTGTATTATCGCTGAAGATATCCTGCAAATTGGTGTATTGAATGGAAGGATATGGCTTGAGATCGATGGTGAGGGTTTTGAAAAGCAGCTGTTGCGATATGTCGCAGAAATATGAAGAGACACGACTACATGCCTCGAGCGATTCGAAGTCCCCTGAAAACTCCAGAATTATGGCATTGATGATTTCTGGAGGCAGTGAAGAAAACATTTTGTCATGATGATATGAGAGTCGGAGTTTGAAAGGCTCCTATCCGAGCAGTCACCGCGTCGGACTCCGTCACGACCACCACTCAGGCTATAGCTTCACTAACCTTTTTGAAGAGCCACCTAGATCTGTATATCTCTGTATCTCGGCGGGTATCCAGGACTTGTTACCTAGACTACGAAGGTTATTTGACTTTTCAGAACTTCCAATTTATCCTGAGATATGGCCTACAAACGGTAGAAATCTCAATGGTACTACCGGCGATGACTTGCCAATCTTTGAGGCCGATTCGACTCCTGGAAAGCTATGTTTATTAGATATGGGATTTCTCTGTATTCAGATCGATTTTGGGGACCGCAACACACCAAGAGTTATTGCGCTCTAGATACGATTGACAACGGATTCATCACTGAAGTGCGGATCAGCCTGCGCCCACCCTCTTACGAGAAAAAAGGTAAGAGCCCTCCAATACAAACTTAGATTAACAGTACCCTAGAAACCTGTCTTTTTCGATGCTAGAGTCACAGCGGGGCTTTATAAAAGGCGAACTTGGGTTATCCAGAAAAATCCAGATTTCTCCCTGGTTGCCCATGATGCCTCAGCTTTTGACTTTCAACATTAACACTGCAATTTTTTTCGCCCTCCTAATTTCTATCTGCCTATATAAGCGCCGCAGATACCCAACGATAAAAGGTAACCCTCTGGATCTTCCATACCCGCCTGGACCACGGCCACTCCCAATTGTTGGAAATCTGTTTGACCTCGCCCATGAAAACGAGATAGAGGCCTACCTAAACCTATATAAAAAATACGGTGACGTTTTTTTAAAATGCTCTTTTATTGTGATTTGCTTATTATAGTGTATCATAGGGGATCTTGTGTTTTTTAATGTACTTGGAAAGAAAGTCCTCTTTGTAAACACCTTCCAAACGGCGAATGAACTGTTCGAGAAGAGGTCTTCAAACTATTCGGATCGTAACCATTCTACGATGCTTCATGAACTGTAATATCCATACTACTACACCCATTCCTCGCTCTGTTTAATATATTATTCACAGAATGGGTTGGGATTGGACTTTTGGACATATGCCCTATGGTTCAGGACTTCTTAGCTCTCTTCAGAAAATATTTTGACAGAAACTAGGCCAACGCTGGGCTGCACATCGACGGATGTTTCATCGTCAGTTCTCGCAGTCGGCAGCTCCTGTTCACTGGAATGTGCAACGCAAGGAGGCTCACGCGCTCCTTCGACGCCTTCTTGACACTCCAGAAGATCTCATCGAGCACTTGCGCCAGTAAGTTGATTTTACATTCCTTCGATACTCAAAAATGACAACGTGCTCTACAGCAACGCCGCTAGTGTTATCATGAATGTCACATACGGAATTAATATTTCATCGAAGGGCGACCGTTATATCACGATCGCAGAGAAGGCTCTGGCGGGTATGGCGGAGGCAGCCAAGCCAGGGGCATTCATGGTCGAATTTCTCCCTTTTCTTCACCCGTTTTTGACCAGCCAACCTCACACTCTAATTCAGTAAAATATATCCCGTAAGTATTCTGCGCTTCAAATTTACAATATAGCCTCAGAGATAGCCAGTGAATGGGCACCTGGCGCCGGGTTCCGACGTAAGGCCCGAGAGTGGAAAAAGGCTGTCCGCGAGATGCGGGATGCCCCTTTCGAGACGACGATGGACGCTATCGTGAGTCTTGTATTATTTCTACTGTTCACTAAAATAAATCTTATCCGAGTAGAAGGAAGGGACGGCTTCGCCGAGTTTTGTTTTAAACCTTTTCCAAGAACTCGAAGCCGAGTCGAAAGATTGTCTCAAGAACAATATCGAGGTTGTAAAGGGATGTGCTGGGATGTCTTACGCGGGTATTTACGTGCTACTATACCTTCTTATTTTTCAGTTGATCATTCTAACCCGTCTAGGTGGAACTGAAAGCGTATGAACTTCCACTCCGAATCACAATAAAAGCTCAGTTTGACCTCCGCATTATAGACTTTATCGGCGCTGTCGTCATTCGTCCTGGCTATTATTCTCTACCCGGAAGTTCAAGAGAAAGCCCAAGAAGAACTTGACCACCTACTTGATCATTCACGTCTCCCTGACTTTTTGGACAGAGATTCACTTCCATACATCAATGCTATCGTAAAGGAGGTGCTGAGGTGAGAGCTTCGATTCAGGTTCACGAGTACCACATTAAATCAACTTCATCGTTACATAGGTGGAGCCCTGTCGCACCACTTGGTAAGTAGAAATGATTTTTACTTGCTCAGAAACGAATTATCAAGCTCCATTACAGGCCTTCCACACATGGCCTCGGAAGATGACGAGTACAATGGCTATTTTATACCCGCAGGTACTACTGTCGTGGGCAACACATGGTCATTAAGAGCGCCCGCAACTGCCAATTTTTCTAACGTTATTTTGTGCCAGGGCAATCCTACACAATCCGATAACATTCCCAAACCCCAGCGTCTTCAACCCAGACCGATTCCTCGTCCCTGGAAAGCTCAAGACCTCGTCCGATCCCTCCCCTCTTGACCCGCTCTCGGCGACCTTTGGATATGGACGCCGAATCTGTCCCGGGCGATATATGGCAGGAGCACAGCTGTGGATATCCATTGCCTGCATACTTGCGGTGTTTGATATTAAATGTGGCGTCGATGAGGACGGAAGGCCAGTCCGGCCTCACCCCACGTTCACGAGTGGGCTGATCCGGTGAGCTAGGGTCTACCCTCACGGTGGCGTTATCTGACATACTGGTTAGGCATCCGCTACCCTTCAAATTTTGTATCAAGCCTCGAGGGAAATATGCGCAAGCCTTGATCGAGCAAACTGCTGAAGAAGCAAACTGAGAGCCGTAGGAAGAAAAAATTTGGCGAACCTGTTATAATTTTGATTCCACTTACGGAGGTCATAGCTGCGGAAATAAGTCTGATAGGAATAGCTGGGCGATGATCCTTATGATTTCAAGCCGGTGGCATGAGTCGCATAAATTAATTGCCATGTACACTGACAGCCCCCATGATTGATGCAACTTGACGTTCACGGCAAGTGACATGTAGACCGAAGGCCCTCAGATACCAAAGTGGATTATTCTATGACAAGACCGCATGATTTTATAGTGGCTGATATTCTACTCCATGAGAAGGAAACGAAAGGCCTGATCCCCAGGACCAGGCGGTGCGTGCGCGTTGTTACAAAGCGTACGTACACATCGAGGCTATGTATCCAACACTAGTCGCGCAGAAGTATTAGCAGGGTATTGGTGACAGGGGCACGCCCCTCGAGTGGCAGGAAAACAGGACAAATTGTGATGGGAGATGCGTGATATGTAAGAGTTCATGCAGGAATAATGTAGCAAATAATCTATAGCTCATCGCAGAAGGGGAGGTCGTCGTCGTCCTCTTCATCGGCGGGCGCGGACGGTGCTGGGGCAGCAGATGATGAGGCCAGGCTAGAAGATGAAGACGCAGCCGGGGAAGGTGCAGGAGGTGCAGGTGCAGGAGGGGCCTGGGGTGCAGGGGCCTGGGGTGTAGGCTTCGGGGTCGGTGCAGGCTTCGCGGGCTCTGGGGCAAAGGCGGGCGCCTTCGGTGGCTTCGCGGGCTCAGCGGTAACTGGAATAACCGCCCCAGGAACAAAGCCAGCTCCGGGCGCAGGCGGGACTTGCACCTGCTTGGAAGTACAGAGGACCTGCCAGGAAAAATCAGCATCGAATTATTGAGACGGGTTTGCGGCCCGAACATGAATGATGAATAAAAAGAAGCGTAATAAAACTTTCAGGGGCGTTGAACACTAACCTCGCCGATGTAGATGTTAGAACAGTCTTGGTTGATCTGAGGGTTGTTCAAATACAGTATAGTACTGTTGAGACCGTGGGCACTAGCGATGTCGTCGCAGGAGTCATTGCTCTTGACGATATAGGTGGTTGCACAGTCTTCTTTGGCGTATCCAATGCAAATCTCCTTGCCTGGGATCAAGTTCGAGCAGTTATCGTCGATGATACCAACGTTTATAGCAGATAGTTGATAGCTGTAAATCTGTTAGTTTGCAGGCTTCGGTGAGAACTCGTATACATACGTCGAGACGTTGTTCGCTGCAGAGATACTGTCACAAATGTCATTCTCCTTGATTGTGTATTTTCTAACGCATTCTCCAGCGAGCACGGCTGCAGGTAACTAGGTCAACTCCTGATCTCGGCAAGCAAGCAAGAATAAATGTTCTTACACTGTGCGAGAAAAGGGAGAGCAAAGACGGCGACAGAGAAGATCATGGTTAAAGAATGAATAGTTGCAAAATTGCAAAAGAGGGACGTGAGCTCGGCGGGAGGGATGAAGGATGAGCAACTTGCATCACAAACGCGTCCCAAATATATACATCGGCAACTCCCTTCCGCCAGCTTCGACCTTGGCGTGGTGTTGTCCGGGAGACACGATCATTCCGGCCTCAAATTTACTCCACAGCGCCTTCTCACTCTACATATTAAAAAAATTGTGGTCTCCACAATCTACTCGGAGGGATCGATATTGATTGGAATCCACAGGTCTTTTGCAGCTCATGGACTGCACATTTTGCACTATTCCCCATATTTTGTGGGCTTGGCCATCATAAATTAGGACAGCGGCGGGCTCCATCGCATGTTGTTTTGTTCTTGGCAAATCCACGAGGGGATTGTACGCCGAAAGCCTCAATTGCAATTTACAAAGGTCATCTTGTCAATGACCCGTGCAACAACGGTGTCTTCATAATTATAAAGCTACGTCCCCATATTAAGATGGGGCTCTCCCTTGAGACTTCAAGAGGGTCAGGGCATAAGTTATCTTCTATGACGCATACATCAGGGTTGAATGTTGAACAGCTGTATAGGGAAGCGCGTGTTATAAAGTGTGAGGAACGTCGAGTGACGCGTCAGCTCGAAATTGACAGGACCAGCCCTGAGTGGCGTGTGTCTCAGTCTGCTTCAAAATGGTAGGATGGAAGTACAATGCATGGGAAACTGGTTATGAGAAGTGAACAGGATGCCACTGAGCACTGCGCAGATTTTGATTCAAAGCCTCAAATCGTCCTTGGAAATTCGACGCCAAATGGAGTGGTGCCGACAGCGAAGTGGCTGGAAGTAGACCCTGGCGCGACCCTAAAACGCGTCTACGCGACTACACCTACACGTGCACAGTGATCTCCTTGACCAGCCCAGAACCTAGCCTTTCGATCTCGCTCATGACAGCACCTTCATTCAAGACAACAAGGCCTTTATCCTTCGCTTTTTCGTTTTCCTGATTTCCTTTGTTTAAAAATAGGGATGGCATATAAAGTAGAGGCGGCACCTTTTTTACCGGAATGCTTGAGAATTCACCAAGCACCCTGAACGGTCGCGGCTCTTTGAGAGAGGGGTCCCAGACAATGCCGAAGCGGTCACCACCGAAGGTGTCGTGGAATATCTTGAACGTGTGCGCATAAATTCTCTGCGGAAAAAAACCAAGGCGACGGTTAGCGGCGCGTATAAACGAGGTACGAATAGACCTGCCTGCAGGTCAGAGAACAGGAGGTGCACGGGATCAAATCCTGGGCGGACATCTATTTGATCCTCCTGAAGGTTAGCATACTTCCCGCGGCGAGAGAGCATGTCGGGGTCAGCGGCGACGTTGTGGAAATATCGAGGGAGTGTACTGGCGTCCAAGCGGATAATAACATCGTAGTCAGATGTCGGGTGAATGAACATCGCCTTGAATTGCACACTAAGAAAACCACCACAGAAGCTGTATGGCTGCACATACCTGGACATTGAATTCACCCTCTTCCATTCCCTGAAGATGGTCCCAGGTGGCCTTCGCAAGGGCTTTAACTCGATGCGCAACGACGATATCCGGACCCTGGGCCGTCCACATGTGCCCTTCCTTATCAAAGTCCGTCGAGACGTTCCACACCCCACCTGAGGCAGCCTTCGGCGCAGCTTTCCTCGGAGCTTCGTCAGTGCCCTTGTTCACACCATAAATCGGCACAAATAAGCCCTCTTCCCATTTCCACTCCTTCAAGAAGGCGATGACCGCGGCAAACCCCCGCTCCTTGCTACCAGGCACGCTCGCACGCTCGTCCCGCTTCTCATCATCCGCGTCTGCGCCGAGCCCGCGCCCATCACCCACGAAGAATGCCGCACAAATAAGCTCCACGACCTCCTCGCTCACATGGGAATGCAACAGCCAATGCGCAGCAAGCCACCGCTTCACAAGCCGCACGACACCAGCAAACGCTGAGTACTGGTGGCACAGCGCGGCGACTGCCCTGTGATGGCGCGGTGCATGGATGAACCGACGCATGTAAAGCTCTTTCGCCGCAACCGCCTCGCGGTACGCTTTGCCCGTCTTGTTGCTATCCGCCTTCTGTATTGCCTTGAGCGCTGGGGGCACGGGCTTCGTGTGCTCCTCGATTATGCGATCGAGGAGAACGGCCTCGCGCTCATTCCAAATGCGCAGCACGAATGCCCATCCGTCGGGTGTGACGATCTCCAGGCCTGCGGTGTCTAGCACCTCAGACGTGTTTACGCCGTCGCCGACAATGACGCGCGCCTGGAGGCCTGAGGTGCGGGACATGAGTTCCGAGGCGATGCGTTCGAAGAATGCAAACTTCATTTTCTGGATTGCAGCGAGGTCGTCGGGCCACCGAGAGGACTTTTCGAACTCCAGCACGAGCTCAATGGGTGCGAGGTACCGTGCAGTTTGCGGCAGTATGGCAGACAATGAAGAAGGTAGAGGGACGGGGCTAAAGACACTGGTGTACCGCAGCTGCTCGGAGATAGGGCTGATGTTGAGGATCGACAACGGGAGGGCATCGTCCAATCCTTTGATCTGCTTTACAAGGTTGTCAAAGGCAGTAAGTGCACCCTTGAACCCAGTAGCAATCCCGGAGGTACGGTATAATGAAGATACCGATTCTGGTAGACGGAGTAGCGAGTCGAAGGCTGTCTGCCACGTCTGTACCGCGTCGCTACCGACACTGAAGTGTCTCTGAAGGACATGTCTAACAATCATGCCCGGAACGTGCGCCCGCTCGTCCGCGGTCTTGATGTCCCAGACGACACTCTCGATGATACGGCCGTCCTTGAAACGACGGAGCTCTGCCTTGTCTCCCCAGAATTCGCGGAAGGCCTTAAGCTTAGCCTCGTCCTCTTCGTCCGCAGCTGGACCATGATCGACAAGGCGGAAGGCAGCAGAGGGGTTATGGATGAGTCCGATGTAAATCACGGTGGGGTTGGATGGATGTGCTTGTGACGAAGGACGAGGTGAGGACGGTGCGTGGAGGATAGAAACTGCCAAGGTACGATCGCCTAGACCATGGTGGAGAAGTGAAGATAGCGACGCCATCAGGGCGTTGGCTGGTGAGCCAAAGTCTAGCGTGGAGTGGATGGATGGGTTTCTGGGTTTGGCGGATGACAGGTCGACACGGAGAACAGTGTCAAACCTTGTCGGGAGGTCACGATGGTCTGTGAGGAAGACGTCGGTAAATGGGTCGACAGAGATTGAGCCGTGGTCTAGGGCCTCTAGAGTTTTAAGAGCGTCATGGCGGAGCTGATGAACATTGTTAGAGACAAATAGCGGTGTGTATTCCTCGAGGACTCACAAGTTCAAGAGAGCCAAGAGGAACATCTGCCAACAGATTCACGGTTGAAGAGGAGTCTACGAACACTGTATTATGATGTTGCTGATACGCTTCAGAGGGAAACTAGTGTTGATGACATGAATTTGGGGTTAAAAAAATGACGGGAAGACTCACCCTGTGAGCTCCTTCCTTAGTCCGAAGGAAAATTGGGTCGTTCCGGAAATTGTGTTTGGCTAAACTGTTGTCAGCCCAAGCCCTCTCTGGTGGAAAAGAAAACTAACACAAGAAATCTAAAGCCGCCCTAAATAGTTGATATGAGCTCAGACCTCTCCCTAATGGCTTGCGTTTTGAGGCTTTACCACCTGTACCACGCTCCTCGCCAGCGATCAGGACGCCGAGTAGTGCACTCCACCAAGGCCCTCTTGATTCAAAGCCACGAACGCACAACTTGGATCCAGGCCCGTAACCGCGCTGGTTCGCCCACACGCGCAATAGAGTTAGTGCTTCGCTAAAGGCCGGTGACTCCTCCTTTAGACTGTGGGTTGCCAGTAGCTGGCTTTTGGGCGTTAAAGCCAAAAGTAAGGCAGTGTTGTAGATTGGGGTAGGGATTTTGGTTTCCTCGGAATTTATTCGGAGGTTGGAGTGGGAGGGGGAGAGTCGGTGGATGGATATAGGGGATTGTGCCGAAAGTACTGGTATAACACAAACCTCGGCGTTGAGTTTTGTGAAGTCGCTCTGCGAATCATCTGGGGCTAGTCAACGAACCGTCGAGATATTCTCGTGCGTGACGAACCTTTTTTGGGGGTCAGAATAAGTTTCGTTAGGCGCGCATCGTCTGAGAGAGACTGGTACTGAACTTCGACGTTCAAGGTACTTTTAGGGCTCTTAATCGCGGACGCTATCGTCGCCAGATAAAATGCTCGCTTGTGAAAGAATCGGCCATTAAGGTAGTCTTTTTCTTGGAAGAGGCTCTAAGAAAGCAGATTAATTTCACAGGGAGCTGTATGCAGAATAGGCTTACATCAGGCATCTCCACTGCAATATCCACTCCAAAGGGGACTTTATCTTTTGCTTTGACACTAATCTTGTTCGGCCAGCTACCGACAACAGTGATATCGCTAGGCTTTTCAAATGCCACCTTCCAATTCGTCTCTTCAGTTGGAAGAGGCGCCGAGTATGGCACTGAGATGCCCTTCTTGAGGAGTCGTCTTGACGCTTCGAGAGGGTGCTGTGGTGCTACAGATGGAAGGCCCATAAGGACTGCGTGTAGTGATAGTAGAAAGCGTTCTAGCGGCGGTATTCGAGATACTTTGGGCCGTACGTTGGGTAACAGTGCATCAATCTACGACTGCATTAAAGATATTTTTCAAGATATTTTTGAGACTTGAGCGCACCTGCAGCTTGAAAGAACTTGACCTGAATAGCTCTGTCGCGTCTCTGATCGCTCGCAACTCCTCGCCAGTTGGTGGTTTCTTCGGTTTCGTTCCAGAATCGTGGACATCCCCTGCCGTCTCCCCGTTGACCTCTAGACCTTTCCATTCTTCCTCGTCCACGTCCTCTTCCACGTCATCGTCAACTGTACCCCCATCCACTTCCATAACCTGATCAGTGGATTCATCCTCCGAAGCATGAACATCCACTTTGTGTTCAGTGGGATTGTCCTCAACTTTTGCAGCCTATGAGAGAATTAAATCCAATTAAATGCATTATAAATATGATCCCGGCTTACTTTACGAACTCCCTGCTCCTTCCCTCGCTTTCTCTTAAGATTCGAGGTCATGGAGATTGCGGTGGAAAAATTTACACAGCCACTCGATCACCCTTGACATCACACAATTGGCCCAAACTTGACCCCGGATCCTCGAGACTCGACCTCGACGACGTCTCCCAAAGCGCTTTGCACACGTAAGTGCTCAATTCTATTTCCTTCTCAGACACTGTGATGAGACATGAGGCTCATTTTAGATGTTATCCAGAATTAAACCCTCTTTGTCGTGTGGTATACAGTGTAAATTGATTGGCTCAACATTGAGGCCTAGGACGATCACCAGGCGGCCACTACATTCGAATTCAACTCCATCCCTTTCAAAAATAATGAATATGAATACCTACCTAGATTCTGAACCTCCGAAGGGTCTTATTTTGGTTTATTCAGATCCCGGTGTCAATGTGCTAGAAGAGGAGTATCATGGTATGTATATCCAACGTCCATCTCTAGAGCTAGAGCGCAGCAAATGACTTCAATATCAGATTGGTACGACAATGAGCATATTCCACCGCGCCTTGAAGTACCCGGAGTGTTATCCTCATTCCGCTATCGAGCCATGGACTCCCAATCACCTGCCTGGCTTGCCTTGTATGACATTACGTCGCTGGAGGTCGCTCAGACCCCCAAATACAAATCGCTAGGTTCTAAGGGCTCTCAACGAGAAAAAAAGATCATGGCAGACCTTGCAAGCATCAACCGACGCGTATATGACCAGGTCCTATCTCATATGCACCCCGACGCAAAGGTCGAGTCCCTTCCGGGGCGATATGTCTTCGCTGACCACACGAAAGTCAAACGCGGTGACCAGGAGGATTTCAACCAGTGGTACAATGCTGAGCAGATGTCATTCTTAGCCAAAATTCCTGGATGGCTTCGTGGGAGGCGATACGAACTTCTCGAATCCGTTTCTCGGGGGATAAAGATTGAGCCCAATATTGACGAGGAGCCATACGTTGAATACCTTGCGCTTCATGAGTTCGAGCTTGAGAATTTCTTGCGCCTCCAGGAGTACAAATCCGCGATAGAGACTCCGTGGGCAGAACGCGCGATGAAACTTGTAGCCTATCGTCAGCTCCGGTTATTCGAACGATACAAAATCTTCAGAAAACCATAATAGGCAAGCGTTAAGCTTTACTGAACCTTTACTACTAGCTGATAGCTAACCGATAGATACTCTAGCCGCAAAAATGAGTACCGCACTTCAAATAATTATTATCATTGCACCGCTACAAAGCCATGGATCCTCAAACACTACCAGCTATCGTCACACCTCCAGGTATTAGCTAGAGGCTAGAGCGCTGAATACGAATTATGCCGCCCATTTTGACATCACTTCAACGTCACATTCATCCATCATAATGTAAGAATCTGGACCCTCCGTCGCACCGGCCTCTCGTTGGAAACAGCCCGGGCGGACGTCTTGGGAAACCTCACATAAAGCCCGCCGCCGCCCGCGGAATGCACAGATGATGGATTCCGTCCGACTGCCCGCCATGTGGCTATCTACTGATCGGAACCGAACAAGGCAAAGCACTGCCCCGTTCGAGTTTGCCCGACGACATCGCACACTGCATCGTCGAGCAACTCCAAGGATCCCATCAATTTGCACAAGTATCGCTTCCAGCACTACGTACCAACTAGAAACGTCATACACAGTATGTAGGCTCATATTAGAACTATTTTGTGAAATTTGACAATCAGGAATGGATTATAGCAGTCCTACCTTACAAGCATGATTCTTAGAAGTGTCACTGGTCCATACCGAGGACGCAGTCATCAGCTTCGTGCCCAATCTAGGTAAGTCGTCAGCTCCTAATCAAAAATCAATTTTCCATTGACGATCATTCGTCAGTCAGTGGATCAGAGTGGCATGAGTGATTCGAACTTGACAGGGCCTGGCCTACCGCCGGGCTGACGAATGTCCGGGTTCTCGAAGTATCATATCCCAGCAAAAGTCCATCGCCGATGCCACGCCAAGATTGCGGCAAATTCTTCTTGATTACTTAAAAGGTTCTTGAAGCAGTTCAGAGACATCGACTTGAGACGAAATCCTCGCTCAATCCTCTACTCTCTGCATGATGCCACCGCAATTACCTCCAGGCCCCAAGTCGGAAGAATATCTCGATTCTACCCTCGGTGCACTTTTTTTGGGCTACATCTGTGCGGCTATGTGAGTCGGGCGCGCCTGCTTACAACTGTGTTTCTGACTCTTTTCCGTATGCTTGCCCGGGGCCAGACTGTACGGCTTCACGTCTTTGCAGAGCTTCATGTATTACAACAGAAGACACCGTGACCCGGTTGCATTTCGCTGGGTGGTGAGTCTCCAACCAGCCTTGAGCAACTGCTTACTTACCTCCTACAACTCGAGATATTTTTTCTATGGTATGAACTGAATTATTTCCCATACAAATTAAATGGAGACAGTCGATGATATCCGTCTAGGACTCTTGACACGGTAAATTTGGCGATGGTCTCGCACGCCATCTACTACTACGCCATCGTGCACTTTGGGGATCTGGGAGCACTAAAGATGCCTACTGTGTGAGAATCCAGATATCAGTGTCACGATCGAATATTCTGACAGGGACATACACAAAATTTAGAACTCTCATTGTAAGTCTTATTTTATTATCTATCAGGTTCCTGACGCCACACGCGGCCCTCTAGTCACAGATATATGTCTGTGTAAGCTCTCTCCCCCAACCTCCAAGGCGCCAAACTTAAATCCAACAGCTAGTCAGTGAGGCCATCATACGTGGGTGAGCCTCTCTATACATCAATCCTACACCAAGAGACTGATGTAGAGACACAAGCATCTATGGCAGGCGCGTATGGATTCGTTAGTATCTTCGCTTCAACTGCTAGATTAATTGCCACTGAAGCTTCTTACTACTTCACCAGTGACAAGTCGGAACAAAATCCTCGCGAGCACAATCGTAAGTACTCGCATACCCGAATATAGATCACGATCAAACCGCTCTTATAGTTCTTGGCGTCGGCAGTCACTTTCGGTGAGCGTTCACCTGGACCAGCAGCAAAGCATGCTGTCAAATACCCTTATTTGACTCGTTTTCCCAGGGACGGGAATTGGTAAATTATTTCTTTGGTATGTATTCCGACCCGCTAACGCTCAGGTCCCTGTAGCGGCAGCTACAAAAGCGTGAGTTTTTTGCATGTTCATTTTCTTTGCATACTCCACAGAGGTTGACATAAATGTACTAAAGGTTGTTAGCGCATAGGAATTTTAGGATCCCTGAAATCCAGGTGAGTGTCGCGACTTTTTTGAGATCAAAGTTTTGATTGTGCCCCAGCATGTGTTCTTCATGTCCATTGGGGGCTCGGTCGTGACTGATACTCTCATTGCTGTGGCGCTTGTACGTTCCCTCCTTAAGCGTCGATCAGAATTTGTCCAGTAAGCTTTCTCTTTGAAACCATGCCGTCGAAGAAACTAAATAATAATAATTTTATGAAAGAACCCAGGAATTGCTTAACGTGCTAGTAGTTTTCACGATAAACACGAGTGCGCCCTATACAATCCGCATTAAAAACCTATAATGACCGCAGTGTATTGCGTCACTCAAGGTGCACTCACCACGTGAAACAATTAAACCTCTTCTCGAGAAATCTCACATTCTAACCCATTCTCCTTCCAGGATATTAGTTACGGCGGATTTCATAATCTACATGACGACGACTACGCAACTTACCTACGTAGCCGTGTACCTTTCCCTCAGCAAATGTACGTCCCCTTCACTCTATTCTCGAGTAAATGTTCTGACCTTTGTTATCCCCTTACTATCAGTATATCTGAACAGCCTCCTCGCATCGCTGAATAGCAGGGAGACTTTGGCGGAAAAATACCGAGTAGGAGATGGCCTGCCCAGCATAATGGTATCGAATCCGTTGGCTTTTACAGTGAGTGACTCAAGCTCCGATTCAAGACTCCTACCACCAGGTAAGCCTCGAGCTGAGACCAATACTCTATCGCTGATTGTTTTTTACATTGGCTGCGCAGGATAGCGAACACGAATTGGTGGAAATCGTGTGGAAATTTGTTTATAATTCATATACTACATATTTTGCCGTGTAGCCACTTCAAAATTATCTGTTGTATGATTATCGGAAAATTCTTTGAGAAACCAGTTAATGTCCTTTGGCACCTGCATCTACTCCCCGATAAGCAGTGCCATTCGGACGGGCTCTTTCCTCTTCGATACCAAAACCGAACACCTTGCCAAGACTCAGCCGTAAAGAATCATATACCGCTTGGTGCGGCGCAGGATAGATCGAGTTGACGACATGCTTGTCAATCAGGCCTGTGCTGGGCGAGAATGAATACGTCGAGTTCCTGTCATCCGATCATTATTACACAAATATGACGAGGCTTTGAATGGTACTGACACCTCCCACTCCCCACGCGCGCCACTGACACGCGACGTGCCGGTGACGCAGAATCCTAGGAGCAGGCTCTTATCACGACTTCGTATTCGGTTGTTGGGACCGCGCTGTTCTGCGGATATGGGAGCGCGTGGAGTGTTGACGACCAACTTTTGTAGGTCGAGGCTCAGGTCGGTGTACAGCGCGTTGAGCGTGTGCCTGATGAACACAGCAGATGCAAGGTACAGTGGCAGACCTAGGCAACTTTTACTGAGTTTCAGAGTGATAGGTTATATCTGAGCGTACCTTCGACATGGAATGTTGACGGGAAAGGAGCAGGGAGCTGCCCAGGAGGGGTGTAAGAAAAGCGGATCTTCGAACTATAGATGACCTCGATGTCCTCTTCGCCATAAGGTTGCGAATCCAGCGGGTTCGCGTTCAGCACGGGAATGCTAGTCGAAGAAGAATGCGGGGTTCCAGTGGCCTTGTCCACAGAAGTAATGAGACCTGCAAGGAAGAACTCTGGCAAAGTTTGTTGCAGCAAGTATACAGCGCGTCCTGAGAAGCTACGGCTAGTACCAGAATGCCTCTTTTCCAAGCATTGCAACAGCCGCACCTGTACGAATTTCCCAGTCTTGGTCGGATATTCTGGGTTCACCTTCTGGCTTGGGGTTGGAGTCTGGGGGCCGATTGGAACGAAGACCAAGCTCTGAGGCACGGTTGTCCAAGTCGTCTTCGGTGCTCGTGTCTACCCTGGTTCTGGACTTGAATTGAGGTCGTGAAGCGCTGTAGCATACATGGGTTGATATTGGCATAGACCTCAACCATTTTCTACATGTTGGCAAGCCAATCCTGTACATCGAGCTCGTGGTGAAGGTCAATGAAGAAAACAACGTCATCTTTCGGCAATCCACCACGTGTAGTTTCAGCCGATCAAGTTTGCTGATCAGTGAGTTTACAGCGCTTTTCATAAATATACGGAAACCCGGAAACGAAAAAAACTTGTGTGGTCATGTTAGGGCAATCTTGACCGTTCTTTTCGACCATCATGTCGCGCCAGCATCGCGTCCTCAGGTCACATACTTTGTCTCCGCCCTGCTTCTAATCCCTCATTGGTACATTTAACAGTCTCCGCGCGACATTAATTGCCTACTTGGAAGGCAAATGACCAAGTTTACTGGAGTTTCTCTTTATTCATGACGGCGGACGCTGCGCAAAGAACGACTGCCTAGAGGATCATCGATGGAACTCTCGCCGCTCTTCTCGGACATACCGATGCGAATTGAGGTGCGCGTTACAATGTAAAGTATAGCTTTCACTATGATCAACGACGCGCGGAGGGGAGATAGATGCTCTATGGCAGAGTGATGGTGCATATACTTAG
>JABCKI010000236.1:0-23018 GCA_018282025.1 Sphagnurus paluster
GTTAAATGTGCCTGTGAAGTGCTTACTTGATGCCCAAGATCTCGAGTTCGATTCCTGCTTATTACACAATTTTTGATTTACTACTTTGAAATGATTACGATGCTTTGAACTGACTGGTGGGCTGGCGAGCTGGTGAGCTTGTCGCGACCCCCACAACCCCGAAAAGCTGACCAGTAAGCTGTGAACTTGCTGATGCAGCAGACGAGGAAGACCACATGTTCGGGCAACAGCTCACCCGCCCGTGCTCGTGCCGCCGATGATATCAAAGTATTCACAAGGCCTAGGGGTTTTCGGAAGGCCCTTGTCGGCCTTGATCCTCTCCATGATCTCTCCAAGGATCAAAAGCTCAGACAGCCCGCGGATACCACCGCCGTCTTGCAGGACCTGCACGTTCAGCCGTCGTGCACCCATGGTGATACCAGGAACAAGCCATACCAAGTGCAAGAAGGCGCAATCCGTATTCTGGGTCCGTAGACGACATCGTTTGCGGTGGTCACGGTCTGGTTGCTGGCGTCCTTCGGCTTCGAGGGGAGGGAAAGCGCTAAAGAAAGGGATCGTGGTTCAATACAACGTGTTGTTCACTAACGCCGACGGGGATCAGTCAAAGTTTAGACGCCGTCTTTATATAACCCCGTGGACAAGTCTGAACGACCCTTCAAGATGAGCTTATCAGATGTGGGGAGCCGGCGCGTAAGGAACATGAATGAAAGCATGTAAGTAGAGAATCCAACGTCCTTTGACGAAGACGCGGAGGGGGGAGCCGTCGACCAATTATCGCAGGCCGCTGGTGAGCGTGCTCGGGTCGCGCGGGGAGAGCAGGTATGGTATGCAGACGGTAGGGTGAGTTGTTGAATGTGGTCACTGATTGGCAGCGTAGAATAAACTCCGAGTCTGCGCGGCTTGTTGAAACAAATCTTAGGCTTGCGGTGACCGAGCGCAGCCTTCGAGCCAAGACCCCCTTGAAGAGTCAGTACAACACGATGATGAGCGGGCATCTCCCTCTATTGTCTATTGAGATATGTAAAGCCCTCAACTCGAAGTTGACCTCTCGGTTGAGGGTAGGAGACCATAACATACGACGGTACGGAGTCCGTATCAATCACTAAATTCATTTAATCTTGTAGAGACCGATTACCTCAACCCTCCAGTATCGATTACTTCACCCTCCATCGTCCTTCTCTCCAACACAGGACCTGCTGTCAATATCTCCCTGAGCTGATTGATATTCTTCCCAACCTGAGTCTCCCCAGTATATTTGAGCGTATGCGTCTTCACCTCCCCCAGCTTATCCCACTCGGCCAACGAGACCTTCTGCAGACCCTGCTGGACGTTGAACCGGAAATACGTTGTTGCGTTGTCGTCTCTGTAAGATTTCTCAAACTCCTCCGAACGCTTCTCACAGTCGTCCGCGATTCCCTTGAGCACTTTGATGAGCCCAGTGGGGAGAATCTTTTGGAACGCGCCCGGCTTGTGCAGTCCAATGACGTTCGGATGCCCCGCTCCGATGCTCACAATACACGCCACACGGCGCTCCTTGCCGTACACTGAATGCGCCTCGCCGAGAACCAGGCGCACGGGGTTGTTGCATCCTAAACCAGCATCGACAAATGCCTCCTTCAGCACCTCTTCGCCCAACTCGATACTTTTGAAGAACGTGGGTGCAGCCAAAGTGGCGCAGGCCGCTTCCCAGACCTTGCAGTTGTAGCTCCGGTTCTCTTTGACATCATAGGAACGGAATATGCGCGGCACCGCGAGGTTGGCGCCCGGCATTGCGCAGACAAACCTGAAATTATTTCCTGACATGTATCGGAAATGATAGTTGCGACAACTCACGCTTTGCAGTCTGTGATGGTACGGTCGGCATTCATGCGTGAATCTGTATCGCCCGTGTGTCCAAGAACAATTTTCTTCATGACGCGTTCCAGAACGCTTGCCTTGAAGGTCTCGTTTTTGAAAAACCACTTCCTCTTGGAAAATACTGTCCTTGCAAAATCGACGTAGGCTGCAGTTGCCTCTTCGACCGACATGCCTAGACGGCCGAGCATGATCGCCAGCAACCTAAATGCGAAATTCATAAAGACACCGTGGCGAGTACAAGATAATAGCTCACCCTCCCGTGCCGGTACCACCAATCATATCAAAGTATTCGCAAGGTCGAGGTGTTTCTTCAAGGCCTTTTTCAGCCTGGATCCTCTTCATGATCTCTCCAAGGATCTCAAGTTCAGAAAGACCACGGATACCGCCACCGTCTTGCAGAGCCTACGGATTCAGTCGCATTACAGGTGTGAGATCGGCGAACTTTACCAAGTGCAAGCAGCCGCAAGCCAGGTTGTGAGTCGGCGGAGGGGGTGTCCGACATGTGGCAAAGCTGGTCTGGTTGGTGTCCTTTACCTACAGGGCAAGGCGGTAGAAAAGAAGTACCGGATTAAATACAAAAGTTGACGTGCTGTGTGTGTAGTCATGATGTGGCACTTGGTTCTGTCATAACAGTGTCTTCCAAGTCATCAAAGCTTGTGAGAGCTCTGAAGATCATCTGACAATAGCTCGAATGATGTAATCTGCGTAGGGTGCGTAGTTGGTGATGCACGGCGCGCTGGTGGGCGTGATCGATGGGGCAGGGAGAGGATGCGCGAGCGTAGGTTAAGGAGCTCTTTGAAGTTATTTCTTGCGAGTTACTAAGTAGAAAGTGGTGTGTAGTTGAAATGGAGGTGACTCACGGCTCGCGCTGTGAATCTAACTTGCCCTCCTCGACGATACGGTGATTCATGAGCATACGACTTTGGCATCCTATCCGAATCGTGAGCGATATTTAGCGAATTTCGCCGAGTTTCTTGTCTGAACTCACCCCGTCGAGTATGAGTAAGGAAGTGTATCGGAGGACGTCAAAAATGCGTACAAGATCTGCCCATCTGAAGAGAATTCAACTTATGAAGTAACGGGAAAAGTATATCCACGCATGCTGGCGAAGACACCGAAACGTCGCCGTGAGGATCCTTGATCAACGCATCAAACGAACATATCCTGCGCAATAACGCCTCCTACTGCCCCTCCTCCCTTTCGGGCAGGGCATTCAGAGGAAACATTAAGACACGTGAAGGTTCCTAGTGTGATGCAGCACTGAGTATTGACATGCAAGACACTGTCATCTGCCTTTTCACGAGGTGTTCTGCCCGTACATACCGCGACGGCATGGGAGTTGCAAGAATAGAGCAGACGTGGGCCACGGCCCAGACTCCGCCTCCCTAGGCCATCCCGGTCGGATATCGGAGCCGTGCTCGGAGTCTTCACTACGATTTTGCTCCCCCCCCAATGTCATATTGTACGTCGCCCTGATCACCAGAGCCTCATATTCTAATGCGTCGGCTTGGATTTCCGAATTCGCAAGGAAAACTACTCCCAGAAACCCGAGCTGCAGAAGCAGTACGGTGTCGTGTCTGAAGATCTGACGTCTGGATCAAGTTGATATCATATAGTGTCACTTGACGGCGACTGATTAACTTACATAGGAGTACATAGGAGGATAACCACCAAGATTATCTCAAGCCTATATAACTTCCGAGTCTCGTTGAAGCTGATCTTCCAACGTGGCTGCGCCCTCGCGAAGACCCACCACCGCTCAAACGTGAACGACTCCAACGACGTGCAGGGCGAGGATTACTTTTGTAAAAAAAAATATCGCTGCCGCGTTGTATGCTCCAGTATACGGCGTGGAGCCCATATGAATTATCGAATTCCTGCAGTGGTAAGTGCGAGGCGAACTTATCATCTCGATCCTACAATATCTCAAATTAGCTCATCATCTCTTGTCACACTTTCCAATAACGCACCTGCTGTCAATAGCTCCTTGAGATGATCAATATGTTTCCCAACCTTAGTCTCCGCAGTATACTGCAGCGTGTGCGTCTTGACCTCGGATAACTTATCCCACTCGGCCAAAGACACATTCTGGAGCCCCTGCTGGACATTCAACCGGAAATACACTCTCGGCTTCTTGTCCGTGTACTCTTTCTCGAACCCCTCTGCAATGCTCTCGCAGTCAGCCGCGATTCCCTCGAGTACTTTGATAAGACCAGTAGGGAGGATCCTTTGGAACGCGGATGGTTTACGCAATGCAATAACATTGGGATGCCCCGCTCCAATGCTCACAATACACGCCACCTCGCACCCTTTGCCATACACTAAATGTGCCTCGTCTCGGACCTGCTGCACTGGATTATTGCAGCGCAGACCGCCATCGATAAACCGCTCCTTCAACCCCTCTTGGCCTATATCGATGCTCTTGAAAAAGGACGACGCAGCGGAAGTGGCGCGTGCCGCTTCCCAGATCTTGCAGTTGTAGGTTTGGTTCTCTTTTACATCATAAGAACGAAAGATGCGCGGAGCGGCGAGGTTGACAGCCGACATGGCACAGACGAATCTGAAAATATTTCTTGAGATCAACAAAGAAAGACATGGTACCGACTCACGTTTTGCAGTTTGTGGTCGGCTTATCGGTCTTCATGCGTGCTTCGGGGTCTTCTTCTTTATCACGAATAATTTTCTTGATGACCCTTTCCAGAACAGTCGCCTTGAACGTCTCATTTTTGAAAAACCACTTCCTGTCAGAAAACACTGTTTTTGCGAATTCAACATACGCGCCAATGGCCTCGTCGACCGACATGCCTAGACGGCCGAGCATAATCGCGAGTAGCCTAATCCCAAAGGTTATAAAGACAGCCCGGCGAGTATAGAATAATCAATCACCCTCCAGTGCCGCTACCACCAATCATATCAAAGTAATCGCAAGGACGAGGAGTTGTTCCAAGGCCTCGTTCAGCCTCGATTCTTTTCATGATCTCCCGGAGAATGACAAGTCCAGAAAGCCCACGGATGCCGCCGCCGTCTTGCAGAACCTATTCAGCCAGTCCTTGCGCATATATGAGCTCGGCAAGCCTTACCAAGTGCAAGCAGCCGCACTGGTCCACTGTATCCGGAGTCCACGGAGGCGGCGTCCGACATGGTAGGTGATGGAGATGGTCTGCCAGGTCTGGCGTCCTTCAGTCGCAAGCCATCGTGTTAAAAAAAGCACTTGATTACTTAAATACAAAGCTCTGACATGCTGTGTAACCTTGATGGACATGTAGCACAGCGTATTTCTGTCATGAGAGTGCCCTGCAAGTCATCAAAGTTTGAGACGATCTGCCCATATGCGAATCATGCGACGGGGTCATACCCCGGGCGAAGTGCCAAGAAGAAAAAACCTGAGAAACACCCTCGAGCTCAAAGTTCGAAAGCATGGATAAAAATAAAACCGCAGATGAAAGTAAATCAAGAGGGCCTCGATCCTGTCGCAATGTCGTGGGAGACACTGTCACGGGGATTAGCCGACGCCAATATAAACGCGACGCGACGCGTTTACCAAGGACAGATAACACCAAGGCGTCATCTCCACGTTAGAGCAGCGCGATTGCATCTTTGAATGGCCTATCCCAACTTGAAAAAAAATCTGGAAAAGTTTGTTATCTTATCCTTATCTGCGTCCATCCGCAAAGCCTTGTGAACCATGATGATACTATTCACCCCCTATCATAAATACAGCAGCAATAATCTGAAAATACGCTTAAATTACTTAGTTGGGCCCAATAAACTGATACAGAATCCGCCGTACGAGCCCAGAAAGATGCTGGGGGTCGTTCTGGTACGCGCTCTACAGGCAAAAGCAGCAAACAGTCAATGAATCGTCCAGACAAACAAGAACAAGGTGTCCAAACCCACCATGATCATCGCCATCCCCAGCGCCGTGAGCTACAAAAAAAGCGCCCATCAAATCAGCACCACACGATACAAACCACAAAAAAAAAAAAAAAGGAACCAAGCGCAACACTCACCCACGTCTCGCCCAAATTGCCCGTCCGAAACACCAGCCCCTTCCCGCGGGCCATGATCCACGCGCTCTCGAGGCCCTTGGGGAGGACATACATCGCAAGCTCCCCGCGGCGCCGCTTCGCCTCGACGAACAGCGACAGGCCCGCCATGAACCCGGGGAACCAGAACGAGGCCTTCGAGACGAGCACGTCGGTGAGCCACTGCGGGAGCAGGCGCAGCGGGTTCGCAGATGTGGTCTTGGTCAGGCGCAGCAGCGTGAGGTATTTGTGTAGCTTGTGTTTGTAGCAGTACATCGCTAGGATAGTAAAATAGCGATGCACATGTCAGACCTGCGAAGGTATGAATGGATGCAGATACAAAAGAACGCACATTGGTAAATGACGACAAAGACGCCGAGGAACGCGGAACTGCGCATGCTCCCGAGGCCCGCGCGCACGAGGACCTTGCCCGGGTCCTGGACGAACGCCGTGCGCTTGAACAGCACGGCGGGGACGAAGTGCAGCGCGCCGTAGATGGGGAGCATCCACTTGAACACGTCGAAGAACCGGTCGAGGGGCACGGAGCTGCAGCTCGTGAGCGCGGGGTGCACGGCGGCGCAGGGCGCGTAGGGGGGGAGGGAGAGCGCGCTTGGGTCCGCTGGGGAGAGGAGGCGCGAGCGCAGGCCGAGGAGCTCTGTGAAGTTGCTGGAGGTGATGTCCTGCGGTGGGTTAGAAGGTGAGTGTCAATGTGTGGGTGGGATGGAGGTGACTCACTGCTCGCGCGGTGATGCGGTCGAGGTCGGCGACGTCGAATGTGCCCTCCCTGACGAGACCGTAGTTCATGCGCACGCATTCTGCGGGGACTTTGGCGGCCTGGCCGATCCTGGGGGATGGTCAGAAAATTTTGCTTGATAGTCGCTTTGGGACTCACCAAGACGAGTATGAGCGAGGAAGGGTATCGGGGCGTAGCAAGAATGCGTACAAGATCTGACCACAACTGAAATAGATTCGACACAAGAAGTACAGGAAGAAATGTATCCACGCACGCTAGTGAAAACACCAAAACGTCGCCATGAGGAACCTTGATATTCCGTTTCGTAGTGTATGCATTATAAGAGCCTTGCAGACCACTAAAAACCTCTTCAGTCCAGACACAGCTTTCCAAAGAGACGAGTCACGCACCGAACGAACATCTGCTGCGCAATAACGCCTCTCCTGCTCCTCTTCTCCCACATGATCGCAAGCCCACCAGCAATCGCGCCTGCAAGCGCCGCATGCCACCTGCGTGTCTTCTTCCTGATCAAAGCAAGTTGTGCGTGGGCGCTGAGGGACAGCCGTGCGCTGCGATTGCGCCTCGCAAGGGGCACGCGGAGGGTCGAGGTCGGTCGTTCCGCGGTGGGCCCCGCCTCCTCGACGTCGTCGCTGAGGAACGGGGACTCGGAGGGGTCTTCGCCGGTTATTGATATTTGAGGTACTCTAGGGGGGTTGAGTGCGGGTATGAGGATGGGCAGGGCGTTCAGGAGGAACTTGTAGACGGATGTAAAGGTTCCTGGATTGAATGAGATGGTTTAGCTGGATATTTGGCATATAGATCATACCCAGCATAAGCCCAAAACGCAGCGTATCCGTCCCAAAGACGGCATGGCGAACAGCAGCAAAGCGGATATCTCTGCAAACGGCTGAGTGCAAGTCACAAAAATTGCGATTAAGCATACCGGGGGACCTTGTGGATGCGGATAAGAGCCAACACGAGGTTTACGCAGGCTCGGATGCTCAACGCAAGGCTCCCGGATCCTGGCCCTGTCAACAAACGACCCGCAGAAGACATGCCGCATACTCACGAAGTCCCCCCGCCGCAGCGTGGTCCAAACACGCCCTCAGCGTCGGCAGGTCGGCGACAGGCTCGCCCTTGTCCCTCCAGACCATCTTGCGCGCCTCCTTCAGACGCTCCTGGTGGTTGGCGAGCGCGACGAGGTTGTCAAAGGAGGCCATGGCGCGGCGCGGGGTGAAGTGGAGGCGGTCTTGGGGCGCGTCTTCTGTGGGTGTGCAGGCGCCAGTCATGGGCGTCGCTGTGCCAGACGAGTCCATCGTGTGCTTTAGAGGGCGGTGCGTGTGGGGGTGAAATTTGCAAATGGAGCCGGCAATGGTTATGGTGCCCAAGGCCGCCAATCGGACGCCGGTTATTCTGCGTGAAAATCACACGGAACCTCTGCCAGAACTTGAACTTGAAGCTGGGCCGTGGTTGATAAGCACCAGGAGGAAGGCAATAGTGAGGCTTATTAGTGTGGATTAATACTCCAAGTCCACAGGTCAAACAAGGCGTGACGCAACACCTCAACTGATCCGGGGGGTTACCCAACAGCAATAGCACACTACGTTCAACATGTAAATCCCTAGCTCCCTTGAGCTCCCAACATTCGAGGCGCGGTCACTACCAACACTAGCGGAATGAAGTAGTAACTAGTAGTAACGCCGCGATGGCACTCGCAGGTCCCCGATACTCGTGAGCGTTTGGTCGAAGCTGGGACCAGAGACCTGGACAGGTATGCCCTAAATAAGATATGGATAGACTCGTTTGTGGCGTCCACTGCAGCCAAGCAGAGTGTTGTGATAAGTACAGAAGTTCATTCATGCTTCGACCAACCCTTCCCACTGGGAAGTTCCCAGTCATATCTGGACCATAATGTTCAACGAAGCTAGTAGCCAGACTGCACATAGCCCCAAGGGCCACGACAAGGTCTCTATCCAAGGAATGGTGCATTTGAGACCCACTGCTTTATGATCGTGTCTGCTGAAACGACCATAAAGGACTCGGATGATCACAGCACTGTGCTTGTCGATATCGATAATGTGTGTCTTGCCTAATGTGCGACGCCTGGTGAAGCTCACACCTCAGATTATCAAGACAGACGACGAACGCGACCACGTAGGGCCTGGAAATCCTTCGACCAGATCGAACCGTTCATGCAACTTGTGCGATTGTGGCTATTATGTCGGCGGTGCGGACCGCTGCAGTCGCGTTAGCTGCGGCCATCAGTTTCGCAATCATCGCAGAGTGGTCAGTTCTCCGTCTCACTTGGTAGCTCTTATTGTAAATCGATATCGGGACTAACCTTCATGTAGTATGATTCAGTCGAAAATCTATACTGCGGTCAGTGGTACCAGTCACCAAGGGCACAGGTTATACAAGGCGTAACGCGACATTTCGATTGACGCCCACCCCATAGTGACAGTAATAGTACACTACATGTAAGGAATACACTATTCAGCATGTAAATCCAAGATAATATACGGGCCATACACCTAAGATACCCATTAAATAAAATCAGGGGCAGGGGTAGCTGCGCCTGCAGAAGATATGCATTAACAAAAGACTCGTAAGAGAGCCATGGATCCTAGGCCTGTCCAATTCAAGTATCCAGAGCGTCTAAAAGAGCTCGGTGAGACGCCGGTCGGGGTGAGGCAGACCGGCCCAAGGTGCTACCGCGCCGGGTGATAATACACCAAGCTCAGCAGTTTTACGCCAATATCCGGCGTTCACCAAGAGGCTGTGTCCATCGACACTTGGATGGTGACATTTTTGATGACCAACCTGAGCAGAATATCGCCGTGCTCTCAAGCTGAAGGAATTGCGGAGAATACATGAGAAGAAAGGGAACAAGAAAAGAGTGGTGTGGCTCACCGGAAAAGAGATGAGCAGCACCAGATGCTCCAGATGTCGTTGGTATGAAAGAGGCACCCAGCACCTCCATATCGAGGTCGCCCTCAGCGTCAACCTCACCCTCTGCGTCGAGGTCTGCCTCGGCGTCGGCGTCGGCATCGGCGTCAGCGTCACCTTCAGCGTCTACATCCCCATCCCCATCTGCATCTGCATCGGCGTCGGCGTCAATATCCACGTCGGGATCAGGATCCGCCTCTGCATCAGCATCCAGGTCAGCATCGGCGTCGGCGTCCGCATCGGCATCGGCATCCACCTCGGCGGGCACAGGAGAGGCTGGCCGTGGCGGCGGGGGTAGCTGATGCACCACTTGAAACACGTCCGGCACTGAAGCAGGTAAGGGAGCCTCCACAGGCACAACAGCAGTTGTGGCAAGTGCGGCGCGGTAAGGCGTAGGCTGCACGTCTACCTGCATCGCCTGATCCTCGTCGACGACCTGCGCGAGGGCTTGGTCCTGCTCTGGATCCACAGGATCCAGCACCCGGGTGTCGTCTTGGCTGTCCTCCGTGTCGGCGGGCTGGGGTGGGGGCAGACTTGCCGAGCCTGGTTCCGCTATCTCCGCGGGGGGTTGAAGCGCAGGAGGATCCACGACCATCTGTCCCTCGCCACCGCCAACGTGCTCCGCGTCCCTCCCCCTCTCTTTCTCTCTCTCGCTCTCTACTTCCTTCACCCCCTGCATTGCCGGTCTCGAACTTGCCTCCTCCGTGGCAAGAGGATGCGCTAGCTCAGCAGGAGCACCAGCCACTGGGGGCGGCTTGTCTACAGGTGACACAGCAGCGGTACTCCCATTTCTGCT
The DNA here is from genome assembly GCA_018282025.1 of Sphagnurus paluster. Classification (NCBI taxonomy): domain Eukaryota; kingdom Fungi; phylum Basidiomycota; class Agaricomycetes; order Agaricales; family Lyophyllaceae; genus Sphagnurus; species Sphagnurus paluster. Next base: position 10,358 of record JABCKI010000236.1, read on the forward strand.
CCTCGAGCTGAGGTTACGAACTCCGGGCGCCGAGATGAGTCGTGGAGTAGCGGACGCGGACGGGGCTCCGACGACGGCACGCAGCGGCGATATGGGCGATGTCGGTACAGGCGCAGGTGCAGGCAGGATCGTCCTCTTCGTTGGAGAACCCCCCGCCGCCGCTGCCGCAGCAGCAGCAGCCTTGGACACGCGCGGCTTCCTCGTCGTCGGCTTCTTCTCCTTCGGCGGCGCCTTGGCCCTCCCCCTCTTCTTCGTCTGCGCCACAGCAGGCGCATAGCTCTCGTCCGCCTCGTCCTCCACCTCCATCCCATCCCGTTCCTGTTCCGGTACCTCCCGCGCCTTCCCTTTCTGCGAGGTGCTAAACGCCGCCGCCTGGTCCGCAAGCACGTCCAAGGCGCTCTTAACTCGTCCCAGACCCCCAGTCGGACGGGTCGCCTCAGCCGCTGCAGCATTCCCACTCCCAGTACCGTTACTGTAGCTCGCACGCGCAGTCGCGATTCTGCGCCGCTTAGGCGCAGGTGTCTCGGGCTCCGCCTCTGGCTCCGGCTGCTGCTCGGCCGCTGACGGATTCCTCCGCGAAGCGCCTGCCGCATTATCAGTGGTACCGTTAACTGTATTTCTACGCCCCCTAGTGCGACTCCGGCTCTCCTTCACACCCTCGTTCAACCTCCGTGCCGCATCGAGAAGCGACAAAAGCTGTGTCGACGGGGTACCCGGCTGTGCAGGATGTAGGACGTCCGCCGCCCTTTTCGATGTCCGCGGCGCACTAGGAGCCGGATTGCCGCCCTTCTCGGATGGCGACTCCTGCGGTACTCCACTCGCCACAGCTACACCCCCGTCCCCGCTCCCCGCAGCGTTCGCCGGCTGCACCATAACGAACGTCGCGCCCGTAGCCTGCGGACTGCTGCCCCCCACATTCAGATAATGGCTCACACTGCCCCGTATCGGCGTCTGCGGACTACCACCCGTGCTAGGGCCTGCCACAGGCTCGCCCGCGCCCACACTCCCACTTCCACTCGTAGTACCAGCAGGCGGCGCATCCAAACGATAATACGACACGCCAGCAGCACCACGGTCCGCCACTCGTTCCCCTCGCTCTCGCTCGAGGCGCTCAACATCCCGAGCTGAACGCTCCCTCTCGCGCTCCTGCTTCGCCACCTCCGCCTCGCGCGCCCGGTCCCGCACATACCCCGACACAATACCCGCGCGCTCGCGCCCAATCTTGCGCGCCGCGAGGAGCAGGTGCTCTGTACGTGCGTCAGATGTGAGGGGCGTCAGCGGGGCGCCGTGCGGCCGCCGCGACTTGGACCGGGTGGTGGGTGCGCCGATGCGCGACATGGATCCAGATCCAGATGCGGACGCGGAGGGGGTGTTTTGGGCATACGAGGATGGGCCCGGGGTCGCGGGAGGTGATGAGCGCCGGATGGTGCGTGGTGCTGCGGGTGTGGATAGAGTGGCTGTGGCGTGGCCGGCAACTTGGAATTCGAGGGTCGTGGGTGGCGTGGTGTGTGGGCCGCCAACAGGTGTTGGGGGCGGTTTGCGGTAGTGGTCCCCGGTAAACATCGGTGTCGTCGGGGGTGGTGCTGGGGGTTGTGCTTGGAACTGGGAGAAAGAGCTGGCAGTTGAAGGGACCTCGACGTCCATTGCCGGCGCCTCTGGATCGCTGGCTTCTTGTTCTTCGGGAGCAGTGGCGGAAAATACAGGAACTCGGGTTTCTTTTTTCTTTTTCTTCGCTTTAGGCTTTATTTTCTCGCTAGCAACCTGGAGGTTCGGATATGGTACATTGGACGGGACAGCTGGGGCGTTCTGCGAGGTGACGGGCTGCATGAGCAATAGTGGCCTGAGTTTGGCTAGTTCAGCCTCTAGACATTGCAATCTGTTTTGTGTATCGTTGAGCTGAATGACATGAATTAACTGTGCACATTTGAACATCTCAACAAATGCACACCTTTTCCCTAAGCGCCCTGTTGTCTGACTCGTAGGCCGAGCAGTATCGCTCGAGATCCTGCACATCCGTTCAGAGATATAAGCAACCACGCTGAGGTATAGTGCACACCGAATCTTTGGATCCAATGTTTGTGGTCTTGTTTCGTTGAGCGATAAGAGCCTCGGCCATGCGTTCCCAGCCGTCTCTTTGGGATGCCCAGCGCGAGCGCTCGTCCTCAGACTGCCGCACGAGAAAGTCGCGTTGCGCAGTAAGACTCGAGATGATATCTGCCTGGTGGACCAGCTGGCCTGGGTCGAGAAACGTCGACTCTGTGAGTCGTTGAACCTGGTTCAAGTTGTGCGGTTAGTAGAAGCACACAGATATAGTGGGCAATGCATGAGTACCATGTGAAGCAGTTCCTTCTCTCTTTCGTTGATGATCCCAGATTCCTTTGACTGCTGTGTTATCTCCTGGACTCTGTGGCGCATACGCGCGATATCAGGCTCTGTGAGGGGTTCAGGAGACGCCGGCCTGGGTATCTGGGCGAGCTGGGAGTGCTGGGAGGTGGGGGAAGGAGACATGTTGTGTATGAGATCAGTGAGCTGTAGGACGGGGAGATTGGCGTCGTTTGCAGCCATGGACGCTGCTGACCCCGCCTTTGTCGTTTTCGCGAATCCGTCCAGGAGACACAAATCGTGTCAGGACAAACAACTATCAACTTTCAAAACCCGCGACTTGTCACGTGCCCACAACTCTTGCCACATTCGGCATCATCGATCACATTATACGCTTTTATTGCTTTCTGCTCTTACATCTTCGCTTTTACTGATTTCTCTCTCCTGGCCCATGCCTCTCCTGCAATTTCCCGCAAATTTTTCTTGAGAATCTTCCCAGTGGCGTTTTTCTCTACCCCAAAATTCAACACGCGGCCAGAGCTATTACAGGAGACTCCACATACCCAGTTCCTCGTCTTGCACAAGCACCATCACGGGCACTGCGTACCTTGGGAGGCTAGAAACGAAATTATAAAAATCCTGAGAGATTCTAAAAAATCTTACTGTCGAGCTGCGGTCGCGATCAACGACGCCTCCGTTACCTGGCCCTTGAACGCTGGCTTGACGGAAACTACAGCAGCGACTTGCTCGCCCAACCGCGGGTGCGGGACACTAACTGCTGCTGCCTCCCAAACACGCTCGTCTATATACAACGCGTTCTCGACCGTTGTGGAATCCTAAAAGAACATTTAAATCGTGCGCTCTAACCGGAACTGTTTTAACTCCACTGACGATGTTTTCACCGCCACGAATGATGATATCTTTAACTAAAAAAAGCCATGGGTAAGTATTTTCTCTTTTTGATGAAACACTTACTTCTATCGAGGATATAAAGGAAGCCTTCCTTATCTAGGTATCCTAGATCTCCTGATCTCAGCCAACCGTCTTTGGTGACTGCCTGGAAAATTAAGCCCAATCTTCATCAAGATAAAGTGAAGCTTTTTACCTTTTCTGTGGCAGCTACATCAAACGTTAATCCCACTCCTTCAACACAGCATCTGCAAAGATTCACTCACCAGGATCGCGCCAGTAGCATTTCATCACATTCGGACCGCGCATCCACACTTCTCCAACCTCGCCTGGTGCGACTTCTTTGTCATCCTTCACGATCTTTATATCCGTCACTGGCATAGCCAAACCCCTGCACAGCCTTCAATACCCCGGTCCCTTCATCTAAAAGTTTAAAAGACAAACTGACGTGCTTTCCGGACGAGCAAGATAGTCTTCCCCAGCTGCGTCGCAAACAAATTAGACGATGCACCTTGCAACACCAACATGAACGCCACGAACCAAAACTAACCGCGATAGTGTTAATTTCTGTCATTCCGTATCCCTGCACTCTGCATGTCCATGATGATGTCAATGTGATCTCGCGAGGCACGGAAAGGGACCCACAATTGTGCGCTGGGGAAAACCTTCCTTACACGGTCGGGGAGTGCGGCCGGCGATCGTGTGCCTCCGACGCCCATACTCTCCAACGAGTACCCGGACAGCGAACTCTCCGCGAGATCGAGTGCCATGGAAGGCACGCTGGAGATACATGCCGTCAGTGTGCGAAAATAAAATACCAATGACGTTCAAGCGCACCCTCCAGCAATGCGGACATTTTCTTCCTTCAGCAGCCTGACGGCTGGTACGGTGTTGAAAATGCCTATTGAACCAAAGAGTGGTCACGTAGAAACACGCACCTTCCTGGGGAACCCATTTTCGCATCAACACGATCTTCAAGCCGCCAAACGTCGCGGAGGCCTGCAAAAAAGGAAACGGTGAGCCCTGGTAAAGGTTTATGCGCATTCAGGAGACATACCACCCGTGTCGCCCCCATGGCGTGGAAGAGAGGAATAGATATCAGAGAAGCCTTTTGCGGACCCGTAGCGGCGACAGGAATAATATTACCACCCCGGCGCAGTGCTGCTCTACGACTCGATACCATAGACTTTTGCACAAAAATAGCAAAAGTATTAGGAAGGGGCTCTGAATCCAATGTTTGGACAGACATACGTTAAGGAGATTTGTCAAGTACATCCGTTGTGTGCTCAGCACGCCTTTCGGTAAGCCAGTAGTACCTACGGCAATCCAAATCTCGATCAACCTCTCAACAAAACCGACGAGATAACTGGACGCGTCAACGCACCAGACGTAAACAAGATCGTCGCGTCGTCCTCCAACTCGATGTCTATACCCTTACCAGTCTCGATCGCACGCGTGTCGCCTCTGTAGGCATCAAGGGCAGCGTCCCAGCTTTGCATCCCTGACCAGGTGCCCTTGCCCTCGTGGGCGTGTAAAACGAGTATTCCGGTGCGCCCTGCGTCCGCCTTGAGTTTATCTACGGAGCCCTCCAGCAGCTCTGCACGCTCTGCGTCCAGGATAATGAGCTTGCTTTCCACGTGCGTGATGCAATAGTGTAGCCCGTCGACTGGGAGCCAGCTTTCCATTCGACCCGCGAGCGTTAGTTGTCCAACAATGCATAAAGTCGCTGTACGAGCTCACTCACGCGTTGACGAGTACAGAAACTGCCCCGATAAGGTGACATGCCCAGAATGCGACTAAATAATCAGGATAGTTCCGCGCACATATCGCAACCCTATCGCCTTCCAATCCACGACCCAATCTCAACACATTCACCTGCAATCAAAAAAAAAAACCCCAAACATACCTTTCCGAACCCCATACACATCGCGGTACACCCCCGCTGCCCTAAGCGAGCGCTCAAACGCCCGCTTGTACGACATGCGCTGGCCCTCAAACACCGCATACACCAAATCGCCTCCGCCATACTGCGTTGCGGACCACAACCACAATGCGCGCAGGGAGGGCCACATGCGCTTGTACACGCGCTGCAGGCGGCCGTCGATGAGCCGCGTCTCGAGCTCGTGCAGGCTCCCGGGCGCTGTGAGGATCGCTTCGGCTGTAGATCAACGCAGGAGAATTAACTTCAAATTTCCACAGCCGTGTTGTTCAGGAGAAACAGCTGCCTACTTTCGCTCAACGTGCGCTGGGCGTGCCATGCGTGTCTCTTTAACATCGTCAACCTTGAAACCTGGGTTTTGGGGAACGGTAAGTTGCACTTATAAACTTGGCGGTGAGTAGCTGGGGATTTGGCAGGGCTTGTGGAACGCAGTCGCCGAGATTGCCGATTCTTTCTGGTTGGCTTTATACGCTTAGTGACATCGGTTCCTACGGCTAGAAAAGAACCCGGATGCCTGAGTGTCCCGGCTGCACTGCCGCTCTATAGTCGGTGCGGGGCGCAAGTTAATTTCAGCAATGATGTGGGGTTGATAGGGACGTGTAGGCTGATTGACACCCTACCCGATCCCTGCATATATTTGTGATCAAACGCTCAGCGTTTAATGTCCAGTACTCCAATGCTGCTCTTCAGAGGCGTTCTTCGGGAAGTTCTTTTCCAGAATTGATGTACTAAAAGGCGATCGAGAAATGAACTCACTTTTGAACGACCAAGCCTCAATAAACACCAACGACCACCCGAGCTCCTGGAGGCAAGGAGGTTTATGGGTAAATTCAAAGTCGAAAATTCGAGGATCTCAAAGCGGAGCGTGCGGGAACTTGAGAGATGAGAAGACTCAAGATGTTTACATAAGCTGCGGATTTTCATTGTTTTCAACCACGCGCCACGGCCCAGGTGGGTTATTTGAATATTTGACCTCTTATGGTTTTTCAGCGCCACAAGCGGTCTGCCCCAGACTACGATGAATTCTACGGTGGCTCTCTGACTTTTGGTTACTTATTTTCTGTCTGTTTTAGACCGGTTTTGTGTCACGTGGAGTGTGTGCACTGCTCTAGAACAGACTTGATCTCTGCATTTTCCTGCACAAGGGAATTCAGCCTCAGTAACCTTCTAGATTTTAAGTTCCTCTGCGCGCATCTGACAGCTCCGTCCCGGGACAGCCAGCCCCGCCGATCTCGGACTTCGGCATTGAGAAGCCGATCCCCGCTAGGACCTCTGGGACTCCGAATTCTTCAATTGCATTCCCAATGCCTTCACGCGTTGGTCGCGTGGACACTGGGGCAGAATGGAAGCCCTGCCTCAACATGGGTGAAACCCGACCTATTTACGGCTCTCAATGACAACACAACAATGCTGTGCAGACAAAAAAATAAAATCCTGCTAGGTACATTTCGTGGGTGACAGACCTTACTGCGCTTGATCAAACTCAGCGAGTGTGTTCCACTCTTATCGCACTCCAATCAAGATCCATCCCAGTACGTGTTCAAAGAGATTGATTAAGGGTATTCACCGAATTATTTTATTTTATTAAACCAATACATTATTATCCTCCGCAAATCCCCCGCAGAAACGAGTCAGAGGTGTGTTATGTGCAAGAGGAATTTCCTTCCCCGAAACTTGGTACGCATGATGTTTGAGCCTCGCCTGCAGTCGAGACCCAACCCAGGTCATGCGATTGTCGACTTGTCAAACTCGAATGCACCTATCCCATTCTATCTCGGCGAACTCATATAGGATGATGGCGTGTGTGAATACAAGCAGCATCTGCCAATTGTCAAAAGCTTGTTGTGTTGATAAGTCTCATGCCAACCCAAAAGTTGGCTTTCTCCCGTTCATTTCAGGATTAGCCGAACCCTGATACCTTGAGCTCATCCTTGCCTCAAAACCCGTCCAATGATGATCCGTCATCCTCCTAGTTTTCGCGAAAATGCCACCTAGAACGCACGCTTACCCGGACAGCGAGTCGTCGATGAAGTTTATCGAGACGACGAGGTACCAACGATTTCCGACCTCTGGAGCATCTAGGTATCGTGCCCTGTGATCTTAAGCCGTCATTCGTAAAATTGACTAGAACAAAGGAATAAACCAATTCCCCCATCATGGGAGCAGTTCCAGCACCCCAACGGCGATATCTACTATTATAATCAAAGACTACGGCTGATCACGCCAGAGGATATTCGCGACCCAGCAATGCTTGAATTCGTACTTGAAGCTCGAGAAGACCATCTACAGTGTCTCGACGACCAATTTTCCAGCATTAAAAAAATCGCCGATGACTGGGAGCTGACGCTCTCTGACGTGACCGACTCAGTTGCCGTCATTGGGATGTACTCGCGAGCCCTTGGAGTCGCTTATGACTGGACTGAGAAAAAAGGCAAGCTCTGCGCCCCATATAATGCTCTCTCCCTTTCTCTACGGGCTCTCATATGTAGCCCCTCACCACAGGGCTCGAGATAAAAACCTCCCCGGAATACTTCTGGTCTCACGTCGCCGAATACCCCTCACACCATGACGAGCTTCCCCCAGGTGCCGAAGCCGCGTTTGCGGCGGCACTAAGACATGGTACGTCCACTCCGCCCAAAACCCAGGGTCGCCCCACTGACCCACTTGGGGCTCTGCGCCCGCTCCACCCACAGCAAAGATGGCACTCGCAGATGGAGCGATCTTTCCGTTTTCTGCGGCGCAGATCGATCAGATGATGGAACGATATCAGCACCTGAAAGGTATGCCGGGTCCTGGGCCACCCTGGCTGACGGTACCTCCCTGCATTCCTGAGAGCTACTTGCTAATACACACCCCCTCTACCCCGCCTCCGACAGCCCTCCAAGCTCAAGGTAGAAACGTCGTCCCCGCACTTGGTTGGCTTATAGGCGTTGTAATGCCGTTGGATGCGCTCGAGAAGACGTGCAGCGATGCGGCTTTGGACAACTTGATGGAGAGGATGCGAGTATGATTTGATGGTGGCGGGATTTTGGCGCCAAGGTGCACGCCAGGGCCCAGGACGCTTACTTGGATCGACGGAAGCAAAAGGCGGAAGTAAACGGGGTTGAAGCCCAACAAAACAAATTAGATCTTTTTGATAACCTGCCTGATATTGCCACACATGACCAAACCATGTTTTCCGGAGAAAACACCACTCCATATGGGGCCTGGGCCTTTGGTGACCTCAGTGTAGGTATCAATTGAACGGCGGCGGTATGGGCAACGACCATTCAGCGGAAGCGGCTCTCACATTGACATGGCCTCATGTTTATTACAGCATCTCCTGCAAGTTGATGAAAAGTTACGACAGTTTCAGAAGTGAATTTAGTTAGAACAGGTGTCATAAATTACAAGGGTCTTGTACCTCCCACACCCACCAGTGACCGGGCTATAAGTAGTCGAAAATTGATGCGCCACCAATAAAAATGTATATTTCTCAGCATAGAAGTACACGCACAAAATTCAGGCATCGTATATCTAGTATTAAGCACCACCGCCACCCGCGCCACGCCACCATCTTACAACGCCGTCTTCGCCACCACTGACGAAGGCGCCGATACCCCCGGGAGCCGAAGGTTTCGGGCGCCACGAAACTGACCACACCTCACCCGTGTCCTGCACAGTCGAGACTGCCGTACGTGCACCTATGTCCCAGACTTTTATAGACTTGTCTGCGGAGCTTGAGTTGCTATCAGCAAAAAATGTCAAAGCAGCCAAGATCATATGTTACCCCGAAAGACCGAGCCGACCGTCAGGAGAAATGTCTGCGCTGAGGACCCAGGAAGAATGGCCAGTGAAAGAGGCGACGGTTCCTCCCGGCGACGATCGCACGTCATGCAGAACGAGGCGCTTATCATCGGACGCGCTTAGCAGGAGCTGTAGAGGTAACGTTTGAGCTTATCATCCCCTGGTAGAGGTACCTATACATACACTTGAATCGGGGGACCAGGCAAGGTTGCGGACGGACATGGCGTGCGACGTGTAGGTGGTTATCAGGGAGCTTGATTCGATGTCGAAAAGGAAAATTTGACCCGTCTCTGACGACATGGCAATCCTTCGGCCGTCTGGGCTCTGTTCATGATTTTGGTAAGTACAAGGGAGGACCGGATCATGAGGATAGGTTACGTACATGTGAGCAGTGCATGCCAAATTTGTGTCTGCCGGACGAAAGGGTGGCGAGTCGTTCGCCAAAGTTGGTGGGTTGTGCTGAACGGATGAAGACGTTCCCTGAGCCGCCACAAGACGCGTAGGTCTCTCCCTGAGGATTTATCGAAACTGACCATGCTAAAGATAGAGGGGAAGCTTTAATTCACGACAATTGAACCGGGAAAGGAAACGCACAAGGCTCCGCATCGTCACTCGTCCGCGCATAGCTCTCATACTTCGCCGCGATCTCCCCAGTCGTCAAGTCCCAAAGGGACGTTAGGCCCTCCAAACTGTTGTAGATCGCCCGTTTCGCGTCAGGAGAAACAGAGAGCGAAACGAGTCCGAGTGTGTGTTGAGGCGGGAACGACGAGTTAGCGGGATGAGGCTGGCCAGACGCAGCCAACCACTGCTTGATAGATCCGTCTGCTGAGATAGATATGGCTGTGTCCAACGACGTCCAAACTACCCCCCATACGGCATCGCTTTGAGCTAGGGCAGTCTGTGAGCTGACATCGAGTAGATCACATTAGAAGGGAGAGATTGCTACGTTCTGAGCAGTCGTGCGCGTGCAGAAAAGCAAGACTCTGGTTTAATTTCAATAATGGTCATCAATTATAGTGATTTCTAGGTCTACTCACCATTTTGGACAATGTCGATCGCGTAGAGGTCGCCGCGCGAGACGATGAGCAGAGGACGGAATTGTCCGCTCTGAGTTTGAATCATGTTGGTGTATAACTCTGATGCCTGAACCTTATTTTTTCCTCACATCAACGAGAGCGGACGAAGACATCCAAACACTTTTCAAGCCAATTCATACTATAAAAGTGTGTCTTATCGCCTTTCCCCCCTCATATAAACCTAATAATTGATCACAGGATGTCCGACGCTGGAGATGACATTCCCGTTGAGGCGCCCGCTGAGGTCGAGGTCGCCGCTGAGGCGCCCAAGGGCAAGCTTTCCGTTGAGGATGCCCTTCAGGTACGTTATCTTATCGAATTTCTTAGATTAAATACTGAACGATCCCCACAGCAAGTCTTGAAAAATGCCCTGGTCCACGACGGTCTTGCGCGCGGTCTCCGCGAGTGCGCCAAGGCCCTCGACAAGCGCCAGGCCCATCTGTGCGTCCTCGTCGAGACCTGCACAGAGGCCGAGTACATCAAGCTCATCGAGGCTCTCTGCGCTGAGCACAAGATCAACCTTATCAAGGTCGGAGACGCCAAGGTCCTCGGCACCTGGGCCGGTCTCTGCAAGATCGACCGTGAGGGCAACCCCAGAAAGATCGTTGGATGCAGCTGTGTCGTTGTCAAGGAGTATGGTGTCGAGAGCGAGGGTCTCCACGTCCTCCTCGACTACTTCAAGAACCGCTAGGTGGTGAGTAAGCTTTATTCAATCTAGGTTCGCCTTCGTGCGACCTATGATGACAATACAGACTCCCTCAACTGAGGATTCGTCCGCTGGGGATACAAGTCTATCCGGAATCATTATACTATGTCTGATCTTTTCATTTTTATTTCAACATTTATTGTTGTCGACCTCGTCACTGATATTATTTCTATAGCTTCTTGTTGGTACTACCTGCTTTACTATCCCATGAACAGAGCTCGTCAGCACCATCTGCGTTCCGTCTGTAAAATTTTAAGTCTCCTAAGGTGTGATCACTCTGCCTCGAAGGCTTTCCGTCGAGTAGCGGCGAATGGCGTGAAAACAAACAAGACTAACAAAACGATCTCCTTCACTGAAAAGAAACAAAAGTCGTATCTAAGCATTAGATGATTGGTGAGCATCCACATTCTTTCTCAGTTCGCCTTTGCGCGACCTGTGATGACAATACAGACTCCCTCAACTGAGGACTCGTCCTTTGAGGATACAAGTCTATCCGGAATCATTATATTTACGTCTGATACTCCTCTTCAATCTTGGTCTTCATCGTGTCGTACCTTTTACTGATTGAACACCCTGTTCGTAGCACAGGTTAAGACTAGAACGGAATGCCCCCACGAGATGGTAGTTCTATCACCATGCATCTCGAAATGTTTGTTGTACAGCGGCCGTTGTATTGCTCAATATAGATGGAGCCCATTGGCCTTGGGTCAAGCACGAAAATCCTAACAAAACGTGGTCGCGTTTACAAGAAACTGGCGTTCACATAAATACACGTTCTGGTAACAACTATTATCTATTTGATACCCTGTCCTCCTCCCCCTTCTCCGTCGTAGTTCCACAAGTTTTGAAATCAGCATCCTCAAACGATTCCCTATATGTCTGTAGAAACTACATTCAGTTGACATTATTTGTTACCAGAAACTTACCTGGTAGTTGAGGATCAACCACAGGTCGCAATCGTGGCACTCCGACCCGGGGAAGGGGACATACCAGCCCCTACCGAGGCTCGACTTGCGGGACTCGCGGCGGTGGCAGAGGACGTGGAGGGCGTGGCGGCTCATGCTACACGCCCTACGCAGAGCCCTCCTTCCCCATGACAGATCTTCGACTTCAATGCTCGCGATTTTGGACGCGGCTGGGACCCGGCGAAGCTCGACGCGCCCGAAGATGATGGACTTCCCCGTCTCTGACGAGCACCTCAACGCCATCGCATCGTGCCCGGCCCTCGCTGGAAGCCTGAAGATGGTGTCCCTCGGAGACTGGGAGATTGGCAAGGGGCCGGGAGGCGGACGTCACAAGACTCGCGGCCAGTGCGTGGCCTAATCCCGGCGGCGGTCACTCAAGTCTCTGGCGCCGCGCTGATCGCTTGCCGCCGTAGCTGTCCAGCGCTGGAGCTGTTGCGCGTGGCTAGCAACGATAGAGGGTTTGGAGGCGTGAGGGGTCCTTTGCTTGAGGCGCTCAAGGTGGACCGCGGACTTGCGCGGAAGTTACGTGAGCTGTGAGCTGACGCCGTACGACCGGCAGGCGACTTTGGGAAGTTCGAGAAAGCGCTGAAGGCTCTTTCGAAAGAGAGGAAGAGCTTGGTTATTAAGAAGGGGAATGTTGGAAGATGATGTCCTGGGCAAGATGATAGGTATGATAAAGAATCGCCAGTACTGGGCCATTTCATTCAATTCACCTGTCACGTGTCACGGCCACTTCGCCGGCGGCCAAATGTAACGGTTGTCACGCACCCCGGAGGCAAATGGTGAATTGATTTGGTGACTCATAAAAACATGAAATTTTCGCTCCGAAACTGACACTGAGGGCGCGCAGCGCCTCCTGCACATTGAATACAAAGAAAAATGGAATGAATGAGAAAACTGGAGGAGTTCAATGATGGAGAGTGTTGGGTCTGGGAGAAGTTTTTGCCTGGCTTCTGGT
>JABCKI010000237.1:0-22944 GCA_018282025.1 Sphagnurus paluster
GGCTCCAGCGATGTCAATGGTGTAGATCGGAAGCGTTTTGAGGAGAACATTTCAGTGAGGGACTGGAGAGCAGCATGTGTCTGGCCAACAGATACGAGGCCCTCTGCCTGCTTGAGCACCGTCTCCGGTTTAGAAAACGGAGCCATGGCTGCTGAACAGAGGTCAAGTTGGTGTGATGTTGATATCAGGTGGTGGCGACCAAGTCGTTTTCGATCCCCTTGTCGTCGATGTAAGTAGATGACTACAAAAAATTAGGTTTCGCCTTAGGGCAGGTCATTACGTGGCTGACAATGGTTCGGCTCCTCTTAGGACGGCGCTCTCCGGGGCTTTGATCGCCGGAACCCCACCTTGATTGTACGGCCAAATCATTTCACTATTCGAAGCCACGCCTGAGACTTATATTGATCAAATTGTAGTGGTGGAATGTATACAGCAGTGCATTCGAACTACACTTCAAATATTCGGCAGGAGCTGCACTGCCCGATTTCGAACATGGTATCCCCATCAAATCAATGATCATCAACTTGAAGGCGTTTAGAGTCTAGACGCAGCCCACAGCAAACCACCCACACTCTGCCTTGAATCATTCGCTAATCAGGTATTCCCTCAACGTTTCCAACGTCTCCGTAGGTGGAATGAGCTCATCGTTCACAGCAGTAGATGCTATCAACGAAACCATACTACATCGACCCTCCGCCGAGTCAGTAAGCCCAACGTTTATGCTTGCGGATGGCCACAAAGTCTTGCAGGCGTTCTTGGTAAATATGAGTGCATATTCGATCTGTCCGTATCTTCCATAAAGGAGTTCTCCATCGCTGAGATCTTCAGTGGGTAAGGGCCATTTATCATTCCATTTGCGGAAGCCTTCGTTGTCCAGAAGGAAGGCATATAGGACAGCCCCCGGTGTGCGGCGAGCCGCATAAAAAGATATAGCTTTGCCTCGACGTGCTGTGGCAAAAATTCAGTGACGTAACAGCCAAAATTCAATTAGAGTGCGTACACATTTGGAATCTTGGATAGGCGGTTGGTATCAAGTTGCTATGACACTTTGCTTGCCGAACTCCTTATACGAGGCAGCTGTTATGACCTATACTTCAACTTGTCACACGTCTGGAAGAGTTCTTACTCGAATCCCTTCATTGTAGTCGTATTAAATACATATTCACTTTTACCAAGTACCGGTAACAGACCGAGAACCAAAGGATTCAACAGGGAACGGAAAAGGCCAAAAAACTGTGCTAAGCAAGCATGGGTTATGACGCAGTTGACTGTAGAATCTCATCTCATCTGGCAGAAATAAAGCAACACAAGGAGACTTCACGGCTTCATCGATCCTGGGAGCTCCACCCGCCCCTTCAGCTGTTCGAACAACGCCTCCTCCAGCTTCTCATCAAGTACAGCCTCGAGCTTCAGCGGCACCGCCCGCGTGAACGGGTTAATCGACATCTTCCACGCATAATCCTTATTGACGCCATTCTCCTTGAAGCGGATGAAGGCGCTGTACTCGAGCGACCGCGCGAGCCACGCACAGCGGAGTTTGCCCATGGGCGCACCCGGTCCCGGTCCAATCGGCAGGACCCGCATGTCCTCGTCAAACTCATGGTTGGAAGGTGGGTCCTCAGGATCCCAAGTGTGTCCTCCAGGCGGAGGAGAGTCGAACCGGGAAACCTTGAACCCAGGCCCCGGTACAGGATCGAAGTTGAACGGCTTGATAGTTGTTGCCACAAATCCTGTAACCCCGTTCGAGGTCCATCCAAAGCCTGCTTTGCCCGCTGTTAACGTAGGGTCCTGGTCAATGTGCTCCATCATGCGCTTGATCGACATTTCGGGGCTGCCTCAGATTAGTTCAGCGTCAGCAGACCGTTGTCAAGATGGGCTGGACACGCACCGAAGCATGAGCGTGTTGGCTTCGACGCTACCAAAGATGAAGTTCTTTGGGACTTGCGACGAACTTGATAACTTGTCCGCATGTATCTCGGCGCCACCTAAGCCACCGAATGAAAACGCGGAGCGGTGAAGCCACTATTAGCGTGTTCATTCAGTACCCAAATATAATGATATCAAGTGTACAAATTTACCTCTGCCCGGTGAGCCTGAATCGGCGCCGGGAAGCCGCCTGCATACCAACCAAAGATCCTTGCTATCTGTACAAATTCAAAAAAAAAAAATGAATCCTCCATCATCACATACGCACCTCGGTCGCACTTTTCCCTAGCATCGCCTTCTTCTGCGACGGGTTCCTCTTGACATTCTTGATCTTCCTCAACTTCTCCGCATTTATTTGTGTGATGGTTGTCCACTGGTGGTCGTTGACCTGCTCCTTGAGCCGCTGCGCGGCATCACCCACCACCCCCGCTCGCGGCTGGATTGCATTTATTGCAAGTTGAAGCCCATTCTGGTCGATCATAGGATAATCCGCCGCCCTGATAAGTCCCTTCTGGGTGGTCGGAATGTACACACGATAGTAGTCACAAAAGTGCGCCCCAAAAAGCTCGCAGTTCGGTGGGGGCCCCGCCTCCCACTCGCCGTGGGTGCCAAAGATCTCTGTCTGCGGTTGGAACTTGGTGTACGACTCGAGCACCTCCTTGAGGCACGTGCTGAGTATGTCTTTCGGTATCTCCTCGGCATGGGTGAAATAGAGTTTCACGCCTGCTACGGACTGGTCCCAATACCGCGCGAGCACGTTGTATGCACCGCTGGTGCCGCTGCACCCTTTCGCGATATCTGTAATCATCAAGTGAGTCTCGTTTCCGGAGCTGTTGGCTGAGCTCGGACTCACCCCACCAGCGCCTGGACTGATCATCGGGTCGTATGCGCATCCCTGCTCTCGGAGGTGGCGGCAGCTCCCAGCCGACCAGACCTATCTTGACGCCCTTTGAGTCGTAGCCTACCACGCGACTGGGGTTTGCCTGGTCCTCTTCGTATACGGATTTCACTTCCCCAACTAGCCTGCTCTTGAAATCCGAGGAGAGCATGAACGCGTTGAACTTGGCAACGTATACAAACAACTTGTTACGCAGCCCAGCGCTGAGTTTGTCGGTGCCTTGGTATTGGGGGATGCGCTTGCTGATCTTTGTAGAATTGAAAGTGCCTTGTACGACAAGGCGGTTCTTGTAAGGCGCGAAGACTGATAACATTCAGTGGAAAATTGAGCATAGGATGGAAAGACATACGTATGGATTCGACTTCTTCCTCGCCGTCATCCTCGCCTTCGTCCGCCACGATATCTGTAGTTTAAGAATAAGTAAAGAATAGCAGTGGTGGTAAAAATTAATGACCTTCATCCACCTCTTCGAATATATCGTAATTGACCTTGAAACTGATTGTGACATCGTCCGGGAATTCATCTTCGAGATTCATTCGTTTTTCGGGGTAGATGCTCTTAGGAGAGACTATACCTTTCAGTTGAACTTGCCATCAAAATTGAGATTGAAGCAGACGCGTACCGTCAGCCATGATTACGTCTTGTTCCTTTTCTTCTTCGATAGCCAATGCATTATTGTGCTCCGACTGCTTGAAAATATGAGGCGCGATCTAGCGTTCAGCTTAGAACTGGCATGATCTACCTTGTGGTCTAAAGTTGAAATATCAAGTACCCAGAGAGAATAAACACAAAGTGAGACAGACCTTCAACTTCACCCATGTTCTCATCCGTCGTTTCGACTGGGATACCGTCATTTAGGTCGGTTTGTCTCACTTTTTTCATGATATGGGGCCGGATATCTTCATTCGCCTGCTGGATAGCTTCCGACATGTTATTCTCGGCCTTGCGCTCTAGAACGGAGGCTGTGAGGACATAGAGAGAATCAGAGGATAGAGCGGCATACTCTTGCCCATTTTGACTAGGCTTGAACAGCGATTTGAAGGAAGATGGGAAATTGTTTATGAGCTACACTAGAAACCCAGTCTTGATAAAGTCGGTGCCAGGAATGAACTTGGAAAGTGTGCCTATGCCGACAAGGGGTGCCGCACCAGTTGACAAGCTGCAGGGCCTCAACGTTCAACCCCTGTGCCGCAGGGGTAGACATGGAACCACAGCTGCTCCGCGTTCCTCGAGCCTCATCATTTCAATCATTCTGTCAAGAGTCAAGATATATGAGATTTCCAGGTTTAATCTATCAGAAAATCCGTGGAACTGAGTAATGTGCCACCGGGCGAGAGATATCGCCGGGTGACGCCGTCTCTGAAAGAAAAAATTGGGGTGCGAGGGGACGGGAGGATGCCACAATTACAAAGATTTATGTGTGAGCGTTCAAATGTTCGTGAAAATACTGTGGCACCAATCTGAGTCCGGTGTTCTAAGACGAAATCGGTTTCTAAACAGCTGGTTCATCGGCTGTAACAAGCTTAAGCTTCAATTGAGCTTCAAGGTGTCCAACGTTCTCATGCACAATTTAGGCGCTCTACTTCCATCAATGCATTATCTCCCCCAGGTCTTCGTCAAGCCCTGTGCATAAGGGAACGGCTAGGAACCATATCACCATTAATATACATTTCAATTCTTGACCCTATCTGCGTATAACCCACGGAACCAATTTGCAAAGTACCCTAAAGTGCCTGTCATATAACTCTAATTGATTTACTTACACTTCTTCCGCGATTTCCCAGGCACAACGCGATGGAATGATACGAATTCGGAATGACCATATCCCACAGCCTGATTTGCTTCTGTCGAGTGCCTAAGGAACTGGCTGTTCCAAATTGGGACCGCGCCAGTATAATACTCTCCTCCTCCCAAGTTTAACAAGATCACTGTCCTTTCCCTCGGCCTGCGATGGCAGTCGATATCGACGTTCTTCACGAGTCCCATCACGAAGCTTGGGTTTGTGCTCAGACTCTGGATTCTGCCAACATTCACGGTGCCGTAGTTCAGGAGCTCTCTGTCGCCACCACGCCCCCACCCCATTTAATTAAGGCGTCGGTGATCCCCAAAGAGGACACAAGCACTTTGGCGTCGCTTTCAGCACCACCTCCAGATGGCTTTGTATTAACTGGCACAATCGACTTATTTGGCTTCGAAGAACTGCGAACCGACTTTTACAGCCATCACGCACCCCCACCTTCTGAGCTTAAACTGCCAAAACACGTCCCACCCGTTCACCAGCTCGCTGTCGTACGTGGAGCGATCCACGCGTCGAAATTCTTTCCCGAATTTGCTGGGACTGAATTTGATATCATCAAGCTCCAAAATGTTCATGTCACTTATCAAGTCAGTAGTATTTCGTTCCTCGACATAGATTATTTGTTGATTGATCTCTTCAAGAACTACTCTCTGGACCCAACTAAACCTCCAGGTTGGTGTATAGGGGCGAGCATGACATTTGATCAAGAGTATTGCATTGTTCATGATCTACTGGGACATGTCCTTGGAGTAGAAAACCCTCGTCTTGATATCACCTGCAGGCTCTCAGCAGCCGACTGGCACAAACCGTTGGCAGTGTCGTCCTTCGTCCTCGAAGGCGTTTTTGCGGACATCCACAGCGTCCCGTGTAAGGGTGTTGCATTCACGCGCGTTGGTGTGCGTCTTTTGGGATATAACGCGCTCATGCATCATAATGGCACTATGAAGATGAAGAAGGCTTATGGATTCGGGGTTTTCGGACAACTCCACCTCGATGTGCCTGGTCGGACGATACCTTTGGAACTAGATTTCGACATGACACAGGCAGGCGGCTTGTTCCAGCTCTATGCTTCCCTCAAGGCAGACTGGGATCACGCTTTCGGTGTCCCTAACCTTACTGTTCGTTTCGACTATACCATTCACTGAGTTCTACTTATTCTTTTCATTTTTACAGCTCAAACAGGTTGCGCTTTCTGTCTTCTTGACTACAGACCATCCATGGGATAGCCTTACGTTTGCTGTAGAAGCTAGCCTGGACCTCGGCGTATCAAAGATCTTCCTGGAAGGCATGCTCTCTATGAGCGGAAGTTTCTACATTTCAGCGTCGTTGCGCAACCTCTCCTGGGATCAGATATGCGCTATCTACAAGCATCTCTTTGGAACAGACCTCGCGTCTCCTGACTTCCCTATCCTAATTGGATCCATTACACTCAGTATCTCTTCCGAGGAGGGACTATGTCTTGATTTACATGGCCTCCAGGTTGGCACATACGCTGCTGTGGATGGAAAACTCACCATGCGGTCAAATGGGGCCTTTCTCCGCGCAGCACTATCGGATGGGAAGATCGAGCTCGACAAGGATATGGGACTCGTCATCGAGGAGGCCTACGTCGAGGCGTCGTTCTCTTGCAAAGAGGGCGCAAAGGACGCGAGTTTGATGGTCGGCGGCAAGTTCCATTGGGAGCAATACACGGTCCTTGTTGGTGCACATCTCTACAAGATCGAGAAAGACGACCAGCTACACTATACAATTTACGGCGCGTTTGCAGACACTGAGGGCGGGGGCGGCTTCCGCATCGCGGATCATATTCCAGGGATAGAGGACACATGTTTGAAAGACATCACGATTAGCGGGGCTGCCATGATCGTCGCGTCGAGAGACGACGCGGATCTCGCTGCGATTAGCCATTCCCCTTATCCTGTGCGCAAGGGTACGCTGTTAACCTTTTCCCTATTCACTTGGCTAACCTTCGCTACCCAACTGGCAGGTGTCCAGATCTGTGCAGCCGTCAGTGGATGCGGGCCAGCCAACAAGCTCGTCAAAGGCAATACGGACCCGAACCTGTTCTTGAGTCTCGCCTGGTCCGGTGGCCGCGAAATCGACATCTCTATCCAGTATGCGTCCCCGATATGCCTTGACCTAGGTAAAGGCGTCATCACAGATCCCATCAGCCTACACGTCGTCCTTGGTACACTCCCCAAGCTCAAGGTCCACACTGGGGCAAAGATTCCGGTCAACGGATGCACGCAGCCGCTCCACTTCATGATCGAGGTCGAACTGGATGAGATAGGCGGCACACTGACTGGCCAGCTCGCAGCACCTGGAGGATGGAGGAACCCTTTTGATATCAGTCCCAAGCTAACGGTGGGGCCAGACCTGTATCTATCCGCGTCGTTCTTGTATGCGGGCGTTCCGAGTGGGCTGGGCTTCGTTGGTGGGTTGCAGGTAGGGAAGGTCACGGGTCAGGTTGCTCTGAAGATCAGTGAAAAGCCGACAGGTATAATTTTGCTTCGTTTCTAGGAAGTGTATATGTACTAAGCTCGTCCCTCAGAGCAACTTTTTTCTGTCGAGGTCGGAGATATCGACTTGCTGGATATAGTCGCCCTCACGCGCACTGTCATTGATTCAGACATCGCCGATGTTCGTTTCTCATTTTTTTTTCTTGGAATTTTTTGACCAAGAATCATGGGTAGCCGCCCAATGTTATCCATTTCAACTTGGTCAAAATGTACGCCTCCCCTTTCGGTGTGACTCTTGGCACTCTACGGTACCCCCAAGGTTTCTCATTCATGTAAGTAGTCTGCCTCACGGAGTACACTGGCTCTGATTCACGCTCTGAAGTTCTCGTGCTATTTTATTTGGAAAGCACGTCGACGTTGATGTTAACATCCAGAAAAGTGGCGCTAAGCTCACAGGATGCATTGACAACTTTACTCTCGGGCCACTCACGGTATCAGGCTTCAAGAAACCCAAACCGTTCTTCGAAATCGAGATTTCTTCGAAGAGGCAAGGCGGAGAGATTGATGGCCAGATTGAGTTCTTGGGTATTCGGTGAGTGTTTCAAGTTCTTATACAAACTCAGTTTGATGGTTAAGAGAATTTCAGAACAAGCCTCTCCTGCCATTTTGAACTCACGCCAAAGTTTATCTTCGAATTCGACTTTGAGCTTGACTTTTTAGGACTATTCCAGTTCAAGGTCCATGCAGGTCCTTTGCCGAAAAAGGGGGAGTTCAAACAGATCGAACCAGCGTATTCGTCCAAATCGACTTGTTCCCTAATGACCTCATCAGCATCTTCATTCGCAGAAAGATATCTGCCCGACGACTACCTCCTCACTGCAAGCTTCCACTCAGGAGGGCGCAAGAAACTGGCGCAGCAGCTCGATAGCCTCTTCCAAAAAATGGCTCGGGAGGAGAGAGAAGCCACCGCAACGACCCAGAAAAAACTAGACGAGGAGCGGAGGCAGTGGGAGGAGAAGGTTAATGCAGCACAAGCGCAACTCGACGAGGCTCACAAGGCATGGGAAGCCAAGCACGATCAAGCCCACGACAACTACGCAGCCAAGGAGCGAGAGACTCGCGCCGATGTCGACCGCTTGCGTGCACGACTGGACGAGGCGACGAGGCAACTCCACGAGAGTATTTCACATGAACAAGCTAAGCTGTGGGCGGCGCAGCATGATCGCGAAGTCCAGATCAACCGGGACGAGGAGAACCTGCGACAGACCAGGAGAGAGTGGGACGAGAAACTTCATGACGCGCATCGTGAACTGGATGACGCGACACGCGAGCTTCATTCCCGCTTTGGACACGCTCAGTACGCCGCTGCTCCCGCCATTATTCACCCACCAGGATACTAATGCTTTCGTTTGCGTAGGCAGGATATCGACGATGCTATTGCCAAAGTCAACAGTCTGAACGGTGAAATAAACTGGATCCGGTGGAAGATCTCGGACTGCCATGACGCGTCGATGTGGGATTTCCCAAAGAAGGCAGCAATCCCAGGGCTCTGCATCGAACTCGCCGCGCTGGAAGTCAGCCGCGAAGCTGCCGAGCGCGCGCTCACCTTCGCAAAGTGGGTGATCCAGGGGAGCGAATTTGTGACATGCGAGGGCGCGATGGGACTAGCTCAGGAAAGCGTTGAGCTCGCAGAAGTTGGATCTCATGCTGCGATCGAAGCGGCGGTTGGCACCCTGGAGTTGACAAAGAAGGCCACCCACGAGGCTGTGGAGCTGGCAGAGGCTGGCCTCGAGGGCGTCAAGCGACTTGGCGAGGAAGCCGTGAACCTGGCGAAGGGGGCGCTGGATGCTGGGGAGGCTGTCGCTTTGGAGGTTATGCGTGACGCACAAGCAATCGTTGATGCACTCGAGTCTTGCGCAGAAAAGATAGAGTATGAGACGAAACGCCTGGCATTGGAGACAGTCAAAGCGACAGGCTCTGGGGCGATACATCTAGCAAAGGCGGGAGTGGCTATTGGGCATGAAGTGGCGGAGATGGGACGGAGCATCGCTCACTGGGTCGCGGAATTCTTCGTCAACATGATCGTCATCACTGAAGTTGAGCTTTCGCTTGAACTGGGTAAGGCCGTTGGAGGATTCGCCTTTGACGCTTACGTCAAGGGAAGCATCAAAGACGAAGAGTTTGAGTTCCAGATGCATTTTGACCCTCGCAGCGTGGAACAATGGATATCGTCCTTGTTTGAAAAGTAAGCCTATCATTTTGATTTCTCGTGTCTTATCAGAAGCTAATGGTTTTATTTTTCGACATAGACTTGTTGAAAAGGTGCACAAAGAGATCCTTCCCTCTCTCGACTGATGGGCAGATATATGTACGCTATCTATAAATTATTTCATTATGTGCTATCTACAAAATCAAAACCAAAGACTGCGCCACGTCCCCGGTGTTCAACCAGTGATCGCTAAGGAAATCGTAAAAATTCTCCTATATAATCTTCAGACCCTTTGCAAACCATCTCTGAGACCGCTTCCAGACCATCCGGCACAAAACCTGAAGCTTCATGCTGCCAGTGACAAGAAATGAGAATTCGAATATACATTATGTAGCCACCTAATTATTTAAAACAAAACTCACAACTAATCTCGCCCGGCGGGTGCGGATTGCCATTTCATTAACGAAAGCTTACTGAAACTAAGATATACCAAGACAGACTTGTATAAGATATTACCATACACGAGTTTGATCAGCAGGGTACTGACCAACGCTGACAGCATTGCTCAGCTCTCGAGTGACTGGGACGAACTCTTCGCGACTTCGGTTGTTGAATTGAAAGGCCGCGATGGCCTGTGCGACGATATGAGCCTTAGCATCGGTCCTGTGGGTGAGTGTGTTATCCTCAACGAGCACTAGCAGTACAAATTTTGCGTTATAGATAAGACACACGTCCGGTTGAGCCACGCGATTGCTGTCGTAGGAAATGCTGAAAGGAATGACGAAGCCCGTAGATACCGCCATGCGTCGCTCGCGGAAGCCAAGAAGTTCCAGTTTCTCGCGGGCGTCAAGCGCTCTTTGTTAGGTCTGACGGCAAGATTGAGGTAGCTGAGGTATTCGCCGGCGAGAGCAGAGAGGGCGGGATTGTTGTCATAAGAGGGAGAGTTGAGAATGGCGGGATCCAAGTCGTCGATCGACGGGTCTGGGTCAGTGAAGAACTCGCTTGGGGAGATCATCGAGACGTCGATGTTGTACGCGAAAAGCTCTTTCATACTCCAGTCACTGGCTGACTTGGCAGGTCGAGTGAGATGAGCCATATATTATCAACGTTCAACGTCACTCAAATCTGAAGAGATGTAGTTATTGTATCTGCATCGCCAAAGACGTCAAACTTACTTGAACAATCGAGGTGGTACCGTCCAACTCCGAGTCTTGTTTTATAATACTCTTACTAAACTTCAACTAAAGCAGAAAATATTATAGATATGGGCTATATCTTATCGATCTTATCTCTCGCTTACTAAGCTCGCTCCGTGCGCTTATAGTGCGGGTTTGAGTCTGAACAGTACTCTAGCTTACGCCCTCAGTCACTTACGTGCGACTGGGTGCGTATACTATTACTACTGAGGACTTTCAGTCACTCTAAGACCATCAAACCGCTTCATCCACCACAGTAGACCGATATGAATCTCATTTCCGACAATCTTATTCAATCCGTAAAAATTACTCCTGTCGCAAATCAACATCCCCAGCTTTCGCCGAAAACACCCAGACCGAACTTCCCCAGTTCGAAGATGGCAATTGAAATTCTTCACGGATCTGATCATGCCTCAGAGGCGGGTGCTCAGAATAATCTGGAATCTACCATCATCTACGGTGGCGTAGTCGAGGAGTTATCATCAGCCACCACGTCCCCATCCCATTTAACGGAGGCCTTGGAGGAGGAAGAGGAGGAGGCCTTGGGGGAGGTGGAGGAAGTCTTGGAGGAGGAGGACATGAATGATTTGACATCGGTTTCAGCACTACCTGACGCAGTCATGCTTGTGCGCACCGTTAATGATTCCAACGTCTTCGATGTTCGTTTCTCATCTCTTCTTGAAATCCATTTTATTGATAAGGCTTATGGCCACTCACCCAATGCTATCTAGTTCAACTTCGGCACTGTGCGACGCCCCCAAGGAATCTCATTCGTGTAGCTAGCCTCCGCCTCGTCTAGTGAACTAATTCTGATCTGCGCTGTAAAGTTGCCAGGCTATTTTATTTGGAAAGTATGTCGACACTAATATTGAAATCAACATCCAAGATATCGGCGTGAAGCTCACAGGGAGCATCGACAACCTTACTCTCGGACCAGTGACGGTGTCGGGCTTCAGTAAACCTAACCCCTTCTTTGAAGTAGAGATTTCTTCCAAGAAGCGAGGCGGAGATATTGGCGGCCAGATCCAATTCTTGGGTCTTCGGTGAGTGCTCCAAGTTCTTTACAACCTCAGTTTAATCCTTAAGAGAATTTCCAGAACAAGCCTCTCCTGCCCTTTCGAACTCATACCAAGTTTTATCTTTAAACTTGACAACGAGCTTGACTTCATGGAGCTTTTCCAGTTCAAGGTACATGCCAGTCGTTTGCCAAGGAAAGAGGAGCACAAAGAATTGGAACCGGCGTTTTCGTCCGAATTGAATACTTCGTTAATATCTTCATTGGCGTCTTCATTAGCAGATAGTTATCTGTTTGAAGACTACCTCCTCGTTGTAGGCTTCTACTCAAGAGGGCGCAAGATACTGTCGCAACAGCTCGACAGCCTCTTCCAAAAACTGGCTCTGGAGGAGACAGAAGCCACCGCGACGACCCAGAAAGCAATAGATGAGGAGCGGAGGCAGTGGGAGGAGAAGGTCAATGCAGCACAGGCGCAGCTCGATGAGGCTCACAAGGCGTGGGAAGCCAGGCACAATCAAGCCCACGACAACTACGCAGCCAAGGAGCGAGAGACTCGCGCCGATGTCGACCGCTTGCGTGCACAACTGGACGAGGCGACGCGTAAAATCGAAGAGGATATTTCACATGCGCAATCCAAGTTGTCGACGGTGCAGCATGATCGCGAAGTCCAGATCAACCGGGACGAGGAGAACCTGCGACAGACTCGGAAAGAGTGGGATGAGAAACTTCAGGACGCGCACCGCGCACTGGATGACGCGACGCGCAAGGTTCATTCCCGCTTTGGATATGCTCAGTAAGCCAACACTTTTGCCTTGATCAGGATACTAACTATGTCGTTCTCACAGGCGGGACATTGACAACGCTATTAATAGCGTCAACAGCTTGGATGAGGAGATAAGCCGGACCCGACGGAAGATCTCAGACTGTGATGAAGCCTCAAGGTGGGATATCCCGAAGAAGGCAGCAATCCCAGGTTTCTACGTCCAAATCGCCTCCCTGGAGGCCAGCCGTGAAGTTGCCAGGGGTGTGCTCAACTTCGCGAAGTTGGTAGTCCAGGGCAATGAATTTGTGACATGCGCGGGCGCAATGAGGTTAGCTCAAGAAAGCGTCAAACTCGCAGAGCTTGGATCTTACGCCGCGATCGAAACGGCGGTGGGTGCCCTAGAGGTTACGAAGGCGACCACCCACAAGGTCGTGCAACTCGCGGAGCTTGCCCTTGAGGGCGCCAAACGACTGGGTAAGGATTTCTTAAACCTGGCGCAGAAGGCGCTGGATGCTGGGGAGGCTGTCGCTTTGGAGGTTATGCGTGGTGCACAAGCAATCGTTGATGCACTCGAGTCTTGCGCAGAAAAGATAGAGTATGAGACGAAACGCCTGGCACTGCAGACAGTCAAAGCGACAGGCTCTGGGGCGATACATTTAGCAAAGGTGGGAGTTGCTGGTAGGCATGAAGTGGCAGTGATGGGACGGAGCGTCGCTCACTGGGTCGCGGAATTCTTTGTCAAGATGATCGTCATCACTGAAGCTGAGTTTTCGCTTGAACTGGGTAAGGCTGTTGGAGGATTCGCCTTGGACACTTACGTCAAGGGGAGCATCAAAGACGAGTTTGAGCTCCAGACGCATTTCGACCCTCGCAGTGTAGACCGATGGATATCGTCCTTGTTTGAAAAGTAAGCTTACCTTTTCAATTTTGTCATGTTCTATTGGAGACAAATGATTTTGTTTGTGGATATAGACTTATTGAAAAGGTTCACACTGGCAAAGAGATCGCTCACTCTCTCGACTGACGGGGAGATATGTGTATACCATCTGTAAAATGTGCTATCATGTTTTGTGTACAAAATCAAAATCAGAGATTAGGACACGTCCTCAGTGTCCAACCAGTGATCGTTACCGAAATCATAAAATTTTCCTATTTAAATAATCTTCAGACCTTTTTGAACTCGAAAACTATCTCAGGGACACCTTCTAGACCGTCCGGCACGACATAGGTCAAGTTGTAATACGCCAAGTTATTCAGGTTTCCCACACCATACTCGAAAAGCCTCTTCCCCTTCTCTGCAACGTTCCCCGAGACGCGCAACTGCAGCCCAGGTAAGGTGCCCGTTCCGTTAGCCAAGAAGTCCGCACCAAGGGAGACACGCCGGAACCCCGAGATCAAGAACGTCATCACGTTCGACTTTCCAGTTGCGAGCTCAGGAAACGCACGCGACGGTGGGTAAGCGATGCTCAGAGCCGAAGAAGTCGCACGCGCGGAAATGGTGCGTGTGGTGGAGTAATGCTAATGGGAGGGCCAGAACTCTTAGCACGCATAGCAAGCGGCAAGTCATTTAAATTTGAAACTCACCGATATCCACCCGTTTCCGGACTTGCCTGCATCCCACAGGATGACCCCCGGGACGAACTGCCCTGGGTTGCTTGCAGGCCCTCCAACGACATTACTGTCCACCTCGATCGCACCGACGCTGAGCCCCGCCTGCGTCCAGGTCGTGTAGTTGCGCGGGTACGCGAGGCTGTCGAACGGGGGCGACACGGCCTGTGCAGTATATGCGTGCCCTTGGGCATCAGCGCCAGAAAGGGTCTTGACGGTCAGTCGCGCGCGCGCGACGGGGGACACGTATTGGTCGTGGAACTTGGAAACGAGGGGCGTTCTGCGGTTTCATGGTAAGGGTGAGTTGGGAGGATTTCGTCAGAATAAGCTGAAACTCACAGGGCGACAACTGCAGCATCGCCGTAATGCTCACTGCCTACAAGCGGAAGTGGGAGCGGCGCTGATCCGTCATCCAACCCACCAAGCATACCACTTATCTGTGCGCCCAGGATGCCAAAGTAGGACCTCTTTGTAAATAAACGTAAGCCAGGTTATCTTTACCTAGATAGGCAACATCGAGTGAAGCGGTGTCCGCACCATGAAGAACCCATACGAGCGGTCCCACGGCCCGCCCAAGGTGTTGAGAGTGGGGTTCCAGACCTGTGCGACGGTCTCCCACGTCTTGGTGATGAGGTCCGGCGCCCGTTTTGCGATTGTCGAGTTTGCGGGCATGTATCCCCACAGCGACAGCGCGTAAAGTGTTACTCCAGTGTAGGTTGCAGAGTTGAACTAGTGCGAGTGGTTTCAATGAGGTGAAATCGGAGTTGGCATTATCTATACGCGTACCTCGCTGAGTGTACCATAGCGATCGAATTCGACGAGCGTCTGGCGCGCCCACTCGTCGCCCCAATATGTCATGTTCTTGTCGCCCATCATGTTGCCGACGTACGTCGCTGCCATAACGCGCATATACCTACGTCAATCAAAATGAGAACGATGAAGTGCCTAGTGAGTACAAATTTTGCCACTCACCATGGGTTTGAGTAGATGGGGTAAACTAGATTCCATTATGATTTGAGAAGGAGAAAGAAAAGAAGGACGGAAGCGACGTACGGTTGTCGCCATCGACTCCGCCGACACGATACCCATCCCCAACGGTTGCGTCGTACATGCTGCGCTTCATGCGCTCCACGAGTTCCGGTGCAAGTAGATGGGTGAACTCCTCTATGACGATGATCCATGCTGTGGTCACAAACAGGCCCATATTCAAATCGTAAGAATTGTATGGCTGAAATTCAAGCCCGTAAGTCGAGTAAGTTGATAAAAAGTCGCTCTAGAAGTTACCTTAGGAGGATACACGTCGCCAGGATCAGGCGCGTCGATGTGGTTCTTGAAAGTGCCGAACCACAGCTTGCTGGGGTCCGTGAACTGGTACGAAATACTACAAAGATGTCAGTTCGCACTGCAGAATTTGAACGTGCCAGACGCACACTTCGTCAATGATCGCCGCTGCAGTGGCTACGTCCTTGCCCTGTGCACGTGCGAGGAGCCCGACAGCGTACCACGCTGAGTAACGCGGCGATGCAAACTGTGCCCATAAAAATGTTCATTTTTCGGGGCTTCATCGAAACAGGAAACTGTGGGACGCACCAAAAAGGGCGGCGCGAAATTGCTATCGAGCCCTGTCATAGCATTTTCAAATAAGGCACGCTGATTGGCTGGGAGTGTGGAGGCGTAGGATTGCGCTGGTGCACGGCCGGAAAGTGCTTCGCTGATAGAGTCAGTACTGGCGTGAGCCTGAACGAAGAAGTGTGGCAGGCATCTCCATTGCAATGTTGCTGCAAACAGGGTGATACTGAGAAGCGAGGGGACTCTCATGCGGGGCGCGAGGAGACTAGAGGAGGGCACTTGATACGCTGTAACTTATACGTACGATTGAGCCAAGAAGGCTCTGGCGCTTCCATCTTCTATGTTGTGCTCGCCAATCTACGCGAATGGTCAGATGAGCGACCCGAAGTTGGTTGTTGAGACGCAGAATTCTGTTCGACGTGGACTATGAGGTCGATGTCGCGGTTGTGAGGTGCCAGGATAGATACGCGACGGAGATGTGAAATGGGGATTACTGAAGTCTCGGGCGGGACTTGACTCATGTCCTCCCAGTACCAGAAGTTAATTATAACCTGGATATGTACCAAATAATGGAACTGACTTCGCAGGTGAAGCACAAGAAAACAATTACGATAAATGATAGTTTTTGGGTTAAAGGACACGATGCACGTGACGACGAAGGACCTTGTAGTCTTGTGGGGAATGATGACAGCCAATTGGATACAAAGGTCTAATGGTCCCTGGTAGTGTGGTCTCATGGACTACTAGTAGTACTAGTACGCCAGCGTTGCTCTGCCTTTCCCTTTGTGTTAACTAACCTTTACCCACTGAGTTATTGTTAACCACAGGCCCTTTCATCCTTTCATGTCGAAGAGGTATAAATACGCATGTGATACCTATTTAGACTATCCCACAATTGAAGATGACTGAACCGCTCACCTCGCACACGACAAGAGCGAGGGATTCTCAGTGCAGCGTCAACTTAGCCAACCTGAAGGGACTGGTATCTACGTCTGTCGTCGATTCTCTTGTCCAGGCCCCAGGCGGAACTGATCCTTCCATCCAATCGCCAGTGCGACGCGACCATTCTCAGAACCCACTCGTTATGCCAAATCCCCCTTCCGAACTGAAATGTCCACCGCCTAGCGCTGGACCTCCAGCACAGATACACCAGAATGAAATTGCCACTGCCATCGCCACTAGACAACAGCCAGCAAGTGCACCACCTGCGCCACAGCGTCCAAATATACAGTGTGGCGTCGTAGCATCCCAATTTTTGCCACCGCTCCCTAAATCGATCGGCTTCTCTGATTTTTTCCCACTCCTGGACGCATCCGTTGTCCTAGCAATCATGACACACGAGCTGCATCCTGGTGACCTCTGGAAGCTGGACACGAGAGACTCTGCTGTGAACCGGCACACCAGCCTGACACGTACGCTGTATGTATCCGCAAGGTCGGGCACTTCCCCCTCTCCCGCGCATGGCACGGCCAAAGATCCAGCAGCACAGCTGAAACGCTTCCCCACCCTCAATGCGCTACTTGTCCCGCTCACAGTGTACTTCCGTATCGTCCAGGCTTTCCTCTCGTTCTGTCTCCCGTTTCCAGGCCAGTCCGGGAGCACCTCGACGCAGGAGCCCGCACACGGACCGTACATGGCGTTCACAGTGAGCAACGCAATCCATGCATACTTGGCGCACCTCGTCGACCTTGAGGAGCGGTACGACTGGCCTGTAGTCCTTGCGTACCACATGTGTTTCCACGAGCGCCGGCGTGTTCAGATGGCCGTCGCGCGTGGCAGCGGCCGCGGCGGGCCAGAGGTGTTGGACGCATGGGGCCAAGCGGACGGGGAGCTGATGGCGAAGCTGCTGTTTGGAAGGGAGAAGAATCGAGCCGTACAGTGCAGTGTTGACACCACAGCATGGATCAAGGATCAATTAGCAGCGAGGGGGTACGGTACTGCTGAAAGTGTTGCCGTTAAGAAAAAGAAAGGGAAGAAAGGGAAGAAAGGCGGGGAATAGCCAGCGATGTATCTAATCAGAGAATGTCCTCATTATCGTATCGGTTTACTTCAAAACCTCACTAAAAAGTGATGAATTCATGTTAAATAAGACAGTCACCTAGCTAGAATGCGTCGATAGAATTAATATCAACTACCGCGTAGCTTGTATCTTGTTGTAGCGTATAGAGTATCGCGAGATTCCCGCAAGTTGTTGTCCTAAAAAGAGACATTCAAGTAGCCGGAATGGGTTATAATGTTTTGCCAGCTGGGACAAGAGCCGGACTTTAGACTCGGTGAGCTCTCCCTCGGAACATAATGTTGACTCATAAAAACGCACTGTACTGGAAGAATATCGAAGACAGCGGCACTGGCTGGTTCTGTGCGCTTTCCGTCAGACAGTAGATGTGATGATCAGTATAGGCTTACTTTGATAACAAGCACTGGGTCTTCCGACCCGGAACACTCCTGTGCGATGAAATAGATCCCTCCTTAAGAGAGGAATTAGCCAAATGTAAGTCATGGGTTTTATATAAAAACCTACCCGGCAGACGCCACGGATCCTTTACTCGCAGCATGAGCGCAAACAACGGGAAATGGTTCATCAGTGCGAGCAGCGTCTCCAGCGTCGCTTGGATTATCAGGACGCCAAGCCGCATCTGTGGCTTGTCAGAAAGTGTAGTCTAGGGCAAGACAATCTACACACCAAGGCAAAAATTGCATAGTATGCTAGGACTGTCGGGAAAAGGAACGCTAGCAAAGTGAACAGTATCGTCCCAAACAGCAGCTGGTCGATGTCGTACTCCCACGAATCGGTCCGGTTGCGCAGCACGTTGTATCGCTTTCCTCGGAACAGGTTCCACAACGATCCCGCAGTTTGCAACATGCGATAGTACACTACCCGTGAGATCACATAGCACACGTAGATGTGTGCTGTCAGCAGTGCCAGCATGTCAAGGAAGAGCGAAATCGCCATGGTGGTTCCAGTGCAGCTTAGGGTTCCAATCGTATAGATCACCACGGGGAGGTATGGAACGCCCCTTCTTAGGAAGCCTATCAGAGTTGAGTGCGAGGTACAGTGATAATACACAGCACACACCTTTCCAAAGGCTCACTAATCCGATGAACGTATGCGAGTAGAAACGACTCAGCTCCGTGTTGAGCTTCAAACCGGCGGGCCACGAGTCAAGCCATCCAAGCACCCATTGCACCCAATCTATTAATGACCCCTGATTTTGTAAAGTCAATGAAGCAGTATTGGCAGGAAAAAGAATAATCAACCTCGACTATCTCTGTCAACATCTGTGATAGCAGGACGTGGTTGTCGCAAATAAACGAACCAAGGGCGACACCGATAGTGATATCGTTGAGTATCAACCACACTGTGTTAAAAAAGCTGAGCAGTTTAGTTATCGGAAGGAGCGCGATAATAAGAGGCGAATTACTTGGTGTATCTCGCAGAGTATATATGGATGGGTGTGGATGTGCGGCGATGTAACGCGCCGACCTCGGTAGCGAAAAAGTCCATCTGTTCTGCCCGCACGTCGATTTGTTGTACTAGAGAATGATTTGAAACGATTAAAAATCAATATTTTTGCTGAAATTACCGGTTGCAGAGATGTCCTTGAGTAAGGACGAGTCCAATGAGGGGACTACTGGAAGGTTGCACATTAATGTCAATATTTTGGATATGCTTGCGAATACGCCTAATAGACGGGTCCAAATTTGTGCGAAGGGCAGCTCGATAATTCGGTGAGGTTTCGCCTGAAGGTTCTCTTGGATCGCCATGGCTGAGTTGAACTGAAAAAGATTAGTTGAAGCTCTAGAAATTAACATTTGACAGACCTGATTAATAACGACATTGTTGATGCTCGAAGTGAACTGTGATGTGTCCGGGGCAGTAAAATCATGTAGTGAAAGTCCGCCAGTGTTGAGCTGGTCGTCCAGTCTTGGGATATCCAAAGTGTAGAAACGCAAGGTATTTTGATAGTGCCGATAGTAATAGATTAGTGTATATTCTCTGGTGAGATGTCTCTTAAGCTTTGTCGGATAAAGACTGTAACGTATTTCGACACACATTGGAGCCCATAACTTCAAAATAGGTGGGCCGTTATTTTGTGTGAATTGACACGATCCAAGGATCACAGGATCGGTCCCACATGACGACACAAGATATCTCCAGAGTATGGAGTGGTCCAACATTCGGAGAGCAAGCTCAGCGTCATTTTCCTACGCACAAGTCAGCGCTTGCCCGAGCATTGTGACTTGAGGCATACCGTTTCCGCCTGCAACACACCAGCAACACAAATACATGGCGTTTTCCATCCATACAAGAAACCTGATTGCTTCACATCCAAGGGCCAGAAGACGGTGTGCATGCCATGAGTTGAGAGCGATGGACGTTGACAATTCAATTTGAAAGAATGATGATGGAGTCAAATTAAATAACAGGTCTGGGATCCTGGGATTGCAACGGCCACGTGATGGCGTTCTGGGCTCAACGCAACGTTTACCTCAACCGCCACCGTCGACGAGCTGTGTCCAGAGTGATAATACCCCCAAGCAAGACCTTTTCCCCTCGTTTCAATGGATTCTTCTTTAGAAGCAAGGCCCTCGGGAAACCTCTCGCGCAGGCCGGACTTGAGGCGCAAACTCGTGGTAGTTGGTGATGGTGCGAGCAACACTGCCCTATTACACTCAACTGTAATGTTCACGATAATCGTCACGCAAAGGTGGCTGTGGGAAGACGTGTCTTTTGATTGTGTACGCCGAGAATCGATTTCCGGAGGTGCGTTACAGTACTTGAATGGAAATCAATCTTCTATTTACACGCTCGCGTGATTCCTAGGCGTACATCCCAACCGTGTTTGAAAACTACGTCACGCAGGTTAGCTTTGAGGGCAAGGTGATAGAACTGGCGCTCTGGGATACCGCTGGACAGGAGGAGTATGATAGACTAAGGCCGCTGAGTTACCCAGAAAGTGATGTTATTCTCATCGTGTTCTCTATCGACTTTCCGACTAGTTTAGCAAATGTTCAGGATAAGGTCAGTGCCCTTATTTCATGCGAAAGCTTTCTGACCAGACCTAATACCTATGCTGCAGTGGTACCCTGAAGTGGCACACTTTTGCGAAGGCACACCCCTGATCCTCGTCGGCACCAAAACCGATCTTCGGTCAGACGAACAGACAAGGAGGATGTTGGGGGCTCAAGGACAAGCACCGATAACACCAGAACAAGGTGCAAATGTGGCCAGGGAGATTGGCGCGAAGTACGTCGAATGCTCCGCCAAGACTGGCCACGGTGTGCTTGATGTGTTCATCCTTGCACTGAGGGAATGCTTGAAAGGGAAGTGGGGGAAGATTGTGAAGCAACGGAGATGCGTCGTCATTTGATTCCCTGATCTTTTTCATTTTCTAAGCGTGTTGGTGATAGAGCAGGGACTGTTACTAATATCTTTCTTTGTTCCACTTGTTTTCCCCGATTGCGAGTATTTATTCCCATAACGATTTCATATATAAGAATCCAAGTACAATATGCGAGAAGTTGGCATGTGCGTGTGTTTCAATGTGTTCATCCTCGACGAAGATGCATGATAGTTCCCAAAGTATATCCCGTTGAAACACTGATGCAACGTTCCACCATCTTACATGACCATGGATATCGGTGTGGCGTTATCATGCTTCTCTATGATGATATCTATCTTGTACTCATTACTTCTGACGCCGACCCAATGGAGGCCTGAGACCAACCGATCGCCTGCAAGTATGCTCCGGTATTCACCTTTTCTGAGATAACCCTGTATGTCGCAGAGGTTGCGCCATGCACGATAAGCTGATAGTGTTTGCAAAATGTATCGTTTCCGCTTCCGATAGCCCTTGGTGGATCGGCCCGCGAGACGACCACCTTTGAATCTGACTCAAGAGCACATTTCGAACACAAAGGTCAAGGTCGGATTTTCTGTGGAGCTTGCTATCGTTGGGTCATTCATATACTTTTCGCCATTGCTGTCCTCTCGAACTGTTGTTCTTGCCTTCCAGAACCCAGCACTCGTGTTTTTTCCCCTGCTGGGCTTGTCGATCCCAAAGTGTATCCCAAACATGCCATCGACCGAGTATTGGTTTGGGGGACACTGGATAGCTATTCCACGTACATTACAAGCGGTCAGATATTTGATTGAGATGATGGAGGAATCTTCTACTTTCGTAAAGTGGCTAAAGGTGATCCAGGCGTCTTCGAAAGCATCATCACTAAATTTGAAAAAATCGTATATTACCTTTTTTGACAGAGTATTACAAGGCCTTATATTACCTTATCGACTCCACATAACAATTATGACGTCTTACATTAGGTTGAACTTTGGGCTAATTATGCCTACAAATTCTGAGTTTGATACAAGAATTTCTCACAATGATATTCAGTTATCTACTATCTTAATGATTATCAACAAGTTTTAACTATCTGAGAATGTTTTCGGGTATAGGCAATGCGGCTTCAGGGCATTCCGAGTGGTGTAAGAATTGTAAATGAAGTTTGATGCAAGTACCTAACTGCAACATCACGCCCTGACGGGCTCTAAGTGTTTGATCCCGTGGTGTCCAAAGAACATGTTTCAGTCAACAAAACTAAGGCCTATATGATTAATATATAAGTTATTGGTTAACTCACATATTGACATAGACCTGGTCTTTGACGTGCACGTTGCCTTGCATGTCAGGAATTGAAATGAGATCTGCAATTTATGAGCGATGGGTCAAGGCATAAAGCCTAAGGGTCAGGAAGAGAACAAACCAGAGCTTCGGTAGTCATACATTTCGCCGTCCAAATTCCAAGGTTTTCCCAGTTGAGCTTATGTAAACCTACCTACGTCATAAAGGTACCATCTGATCCAAAAACTTCCCCATCAAGAGCGCTCAACTGCCGTCCTGGAGTCCACACTAACATCATTTATACTATATAGAAGGTATCATGAACCGCGCATATGTGCTGGTAACGTTACCAGTGACCACCAGTGACACAGTTTTTGAGACTGGTAATGTTACCAGTTAAGATACCCTAGGCTGAGCTAGCTATCCTAATCTGGTACAGATTAGATTGCTCTCCCCTGTATTTGCAGCAGCATCCTAAGCGTTCTGAACCATGTATGATATTATTTTGCCATATACGAGTACTCTCAGAGTACATAGCCTAATGAATTGATTTATTAGCCTCAATTTTTTCTCTCTGCAACCAAAAGGCACATTTTTCAACATTTACTGTTGATTTTGCCCTACTGAAGTGTAGTCAAAACCTAGATGTCTCTGACAAACTGATAATGATATTTTGAATATTGTGCAGTGTGCTATTAGTGTTATGGCTTTAGGCCAGGCCTTAACTCAGGACCAAGGTTCAATCGTTCGTGCTTGGGCGTAGCCTACAAGCTAAGTCTGCTTTAACAAGCTAAGACTTGGTCTAGAGTCTGCTTTAACAAGCTAAGACTCAGTCGGTCAAGAGTCTGCTTTAACAAGCTAAGACTCGGTCTGGTTC
>JABCKI010000238.1:0-22879 GCA_018282025.1 Sphagnurus paluster
AGACAAGCACGCTATCGACCATCACATGCTCGGTGACTTTCATGGGGCCGCGCCGCATTTTCACACATTTGCTGATGTATCAACTCAGCGGCCATGTCTAAATGTGATAACATCCAATAGTCACGAAAAAATCAACGCACACATCTTATCTAGTAAGTCTTTACGGATCACTACTCTGATATTCGTTTGCGCCTCTTAGGTCCACATTAGCATTAGGTTAGAAGGGATGTTGCTGAACCAGGAAACGACGCGACAGCGTCGAGTCAAAGACTCTAACGTCGTCCAGGACCATCAACGGACAATTACCCGTTGGAATATGCGGATAATTTAGCGCTGGCCGGTATCGGGTACGAGGAAATGCACAGTCAGTTAGCAGACGACGTGACATTAATGTCCACCCGCCACATCGAGGCTAACTCAATGTTATAGCTAAATGGATCGGCGGCGCTCTCACCTGCCCTCTTGCACGACTATCGTGATTGGGACCTCTAGCCAACCAGTAGCGTATATTTCGTTGAGGAAGGGGTCGAGGGCCACGTGAGCCAAAATTTAGATCATGAATGTCCCGCGTTCGCCACCATTGCCGGCACACCGTATTAGGGTTTCTTATCGATAGGCCGGGGCCATGAGGACGAATGCATTAATCAAGATCCGTGGCCTATTGAGTTATCGATATGGAGTTCAGGGCGGCAGGATCATCCATCCTGTTTTTCTAGTGTGTATAAATCATAGTCAGGAATTTCCACGAGTTGGGGAAGGCAAGTAGAGCACATATTCGCTAATCTCGTCGCGAATATCGATGACGTTGGCCAGCCTGTCCGTTAGAGTTTCGCCGATAGGGCAGGGATGTTATTCTTGGATGGGCGACAGGGATAATAACCGTACATATGAGGAAGCTTGAACTTTCTGTTTGCAAGGTCGAAGGAGAGAGCCTCATTAATTACGGAACAGAGGCCAATTATCTAGAAGCCGGCATTCGAAGGAAGCACAACCTTTCGCAAGTTGTGAATGCAGAGAGGATTTCCCGAGTGATTGGCGACATGACCTCTAGTGATAAGTGGTGTCCATGTGAGTCGGCCATGCCCCCGGTCGCTTGAATCTAAAACGAATAAATGGCATTCCTAGAGAGCTCCTTTAGGAGCAGTGCTGATAGGCTATGTGTATAATCGGGGAGGTAGAATTCATCACCCATGCGTCTACCATGCATCGGTACTTGGCAATGCTGCGACATTGTCGAGACGTTACAGATCGAAACCAGGTCTGAATTTGCAAATATTAAAAATGAGAAAAGGTAGGAGAATATAGGAGAATATACATCCCTCGGCTTGAAGAAACCTACTATTGCGCCACTGTTAAAACGTTGTGACAAGCGAAAAGGTGCTCTCGTTAGCATCGGATCTCATTGAATGA
Source organism: Sphagnurus paluster (assembly GCA_018282025.1). Classification (NCBI taxonomy): domain Eukaryota; kingdom Fungi; phylum Basidiomycota; class Agaricomycetes; order Agaricales; family Lyophyllaceae; genus Sphagnurus; species Sphagnurus paluster. The sequence goes on from JABCKI010000238.1 coordinate 1,411, forward strand.
AGGCTTAGCATACCACACAAATATTACAGTATCAAAGAATGCCACGAAACCTACAAGATATATGAGTTGAACTGGGCTTACAATGAGCCTCATTGAGCGTGTAGTATGCGTGACGATCACCGAGCCATCCGTCTCATATCAAGTCCCGGAGGCACCAAGGTGGAAAATGAAGCGCGCCGCTGTTTACGGGTCTAATTTACAGCATTTCGGACCCGCGAGGGTTAAGCCGCCTTCCTCTGCCCTCTGCCGCAGAAGGTGTTTCTTGCTAGGCAAAGCTGAGTATTTCAAGTCGTACAGATGCGAGTAGAGAGGTAAAAATAGGCAGAAACTTCCTGGAACTCAAATTGGCCTGCAAAGCTAGATAATATTAATGGGTGGTTGTTTTGGAGAAACATGAAGTTTCGCAGAGGAAAATGGATCGTGTCAGCCCAGTAATCGCGTAGAGGATGAGCTATTTACACCCTCAACGATTTGGCGCATTTTCCGTTTGGAGGGGGACTTGATTTTGTTCAAATATTTTTCAACTAGAAAGAGGAAATTTGTACTGCGGAGCTTGAAAAGAAAAATTCTCTTGCGACGTCAACGCCTTTCTTAGTCTCTGACGCAGAACCTCTGCGATGGCTGTGCTATGCCTGATTCGATACATTTAGATACATTTTCATGTGAACCCCGCATAAACCCGTCCTTTTTCCAGACCGTGGCGGTTCCATTCAGTCGGGCGATTAGAGGCGAGACTCCTTGAAAGCGATAGCGGTTACAGTTACACTCCCTATCTGGCTTAGTTTTGGCTGCGCATCGTTTACGCCCCTCTCGATCGCGACGACAGTCCGAAGACCCGGCATGTGAACGCTACTCGCAGCTCCTAGATGAATGTGTCTAGAAATACTCTTGATGATATCTTGAACTACTTGCTGCTGTAATGAACGGAAATGGTGCTCTGCGTCCCTTTGAATACCATCCTCATCGTAAGCACGTACACCAACACGAGATCCAAACGTCATACTGAACAACAAGTACATAGGGATGGCGCAGTCAGGGATTCCGGAGACCCTCACCTTCAGCGTCTCGGGGAATATCGTGAAGCTAACAGTTAGCGAGACAGCTACCCCGCATCGGTAGTAGTATGGCCTGACGCACGGAGATTGCGCTAGGGTGAACAAAGGCTCGGAAGTTGTTAAGCGCTAAGTACGTCGATGAAACGTATTCATCGTGTGCCAACTGACAAGATATATACAAATCTCCTGTCACCAGGTGTCGAGTAACCATCCTCACTCTGCTAGCGTTGATATATGAGGACAGCGGTCCTGATCTTTCTGACCACTGCCGTCACAAAAACGATGACACTGGTCATGTTTCAACAGTGCCGTTCTGACACATGAACCTTGTCTACCCTCGTGGCTAGATGTTTGGATCTCCTTACAAGTACACAATTCCCTTGCATTTCCCTGGCGGCACTGTCCTCATGCTGAAAGGTCTTCAAGTCTGGTGGAGCTTGCACACATGGTCTTGGACTATCAAACTCAGAAGTATTTTCAGGGCAGGATAAGCCAGCGGCAGGTTCTAAACTATGGATGCGCGATACTTTCGAGTTGACCAGATCGAAGAGAGACGCCCATGACTGACCTGTGCCTGGCACTGGAGATCGGATAAAGTCTCGGAAACCCGGACATAACGGATCTAGTTGGGGATGAAGGCAGACCTGGTAGACCGAAAACAAATCCTCAAAAACTTTATTTTTGGCATTATCCTACGGGCAAACCACTAATCACAACAAAGCCAACGCACTCTTCCATCTCCAGAATTGCGATCAGGTGAGCTCCTCATGGGGCCATTCATGAGGCATTCATGAGTGCAGCTATCTGATTCCATCGGTGCGTGGATCGTAAATATCGATGTCAACCATTTATCCTGATCCACACCGTGCCAAGATGAACGCTTTTCTGCGATGTGACTCCGCGCCGTATCACCGTCTCCGAGTGGTACCGATTGGCCCTGGTTTAATGGTGTTACATACGAATTACCGTTTCGGACAAGGGTCCCTAGGCTATTGTTATAGGAATATCTAGTGTTGCCACACTGCCCAACTAACCCCACTATCCTTCTTTGAGATATGATCATGGTACCTGTTTGGGTAGATGGTGTATATCCATAAGAACAAATTTGTACCTGCGGACATCCTCTTCTGATGAACTCCTACTTCCATTTCCCTTGGGCTCCCGTCTACTAGGCTTTTCTGTTCGTTCATGGATCCTCCCAGGCCGCTCGCTGGTCCTTCTAGTGCCAGAGGTTCTGCCCGTGGGGGAGTGACGCCATCTAGTTCGGATCCCGGCCACCCTGGCTCTGCGTCACAGCCGTCTCTACCCTCTATCCGCCAACTGCATCCATATCTTCCTCCTTCAGCGTTGTCTCAGCATGCTACTGGAGAGGCCTCGAGTTACATGTATTCTACGTCTTCATCACTAGCGCCCCAACCGGCACCTTCAGAGCAGTCTGTTCTCGGCGTTCGGAAAGGCTCAGAAGTTTTCGGGGTCGAGTCCGAGGCAGACGATGGCGAGGAATCGCGGGGACCGCCCAAGAAGAAGAGGCGTAGGCAAGCGTTAAGTTGCACTGGCAAGTAACAATTACCTTATTCAGTGATACCTTATTCATCCTCAACTCTCCACTTTCTCGTCATCTTCGTCACCCCACTCCTGATTTGGCCTACCCTTGTGACACGTATCACATGGGGACTTTAGAATGCAAAAGGCGAAAGATAAAATGCGATAGGTATCATGATTCTGTGATTGTGTATATTTCTGTCCAAATTGGCTAAACTCTATTCTTGTTTTAGATCGCAGCCTTGTGCACCCTGCACACGCCGGGGCGAGCAATCAAGATGTCAATGGCATATTGTTGAACCCATGTAGGCCCCGGTTTGTGGCTGGAGTGTCAAGGGACCTGACGTCATATTACAGCGAGAAATATGTTACTCGTGCCGAGTTCGACGAGCTCAAGGCTCGCTACAATGAACTCTCCGAGCAGGTTCAACGCTTACAAGCAGCAACAACACAGCTTCCATATTTCCATATCGGTGTTCCTCCAGCTCCCGGAGCAACTACGGAGGCTTTATCGACGTTCGGTAGTGCAGGCCCACTCCAGTATCAGCCAATGATGCCTCCATCACAGCCATACCACCTGAACACACAATCGCAGGGACCGCAACGCTACATCAAACCCGAGGAAGCCCAGACACTATCGCGCCACCATCAAAACGCGTCTGCGTTACCCACCCTGAATCGATCCCCCCCTATACGATCTCATAACGATAACTCACCTCCGATATCAGCGGCAAAGCCATCCTCCTCCTTTTCACTCGCGTCCATCACATCGCCATTTCATCCGGAGCCGCAGTCAAAAAACTGCCGCGCGCAGACGCTCGTACTGGGGCAGCGTCTGCGCACCGGATCTCAGGATCTCGAAGACCCAGTAGCTCTTACTACCGAGACGATCCCACCACACCTAATCCGCCAACAGTCACAGGGACGCTATCGGACTTGTATATCGATAATTCCGCAAGCAGTCAAACAAACTCGGGGATGCAGATGCAGCCATCGCCCCGAAGGTTCTTGGACTCGTCACTCGCGACTGGTCCCTCGCCACGGGACGAAGATAGGGCACCACTGATTCACTTTTCCCGGGACCGCTAATCTTTCAGGAATTCTCTGCGAAATGTATGTTAGATGCCCTTGTTGACTTTTGTGTTCGAACACTGAACCTAATCTCTGCTCTGTGACAGTAAATATCACATCGCTCCTTATACCGAATGACTGTACATATTTATGGCGATGTTTTACCTTCCTAGCCTGTGAGTAATTTATTCAAATGAAGTGGATTTACTTGGCTATAATTAACACCATTCAGTGTAATCATATCATACTCACGACTTAACGTACAACCATCCTCGTTCCTTCAACCTGACTACTAGTAACTCGTTTAACTGTGATATACTTTACCTGCGATTGCAATGATGCAGCGTGACGCAGGCTTATCTGTATACCTCTAGTTTCATTCAGCGATAGCCTTTAATCTGTGAGGCCTTCGCTAATTCCGTACATATAAAAGCTTATAAGATCGTATGTATGGACCAGCTGAGCGTCAACACATACACCAAGCAGAATGTCTTCCCTCGTAAAAATTGGCATTGCATATAAGGCGTGGTTAGTCGTGAAAAGATTGTTAGTAATCGCTGATGCGCGCCATTCATATGGAAATAAGTACTCAAGAGATCGACAGGGCTCCAAGCTGGCCAGCGCCGCGCAAACCTGATCTTGACCCCTTCCGGCTCGCCCGGCTGTGTGGAAGAACCAATGGCGACGGGTCTATTTGAACTCATCCCACCTTCGATTCTTCGGTGGATTTAGGTGTCGGCTCGTGCTAAAAATCCTGGGCGGGAATTCCCCTACTGGCCCCCGACCTTCGAGCGCGCGCAATTTACGGAATTTTCACTTGTGTTGAAGAATTCCAAGTTTTTTAACGAATTTACCTACTGCCTGCTGCTGACTTTGTTCACATTCGTTTTATCCATTTTCTCACGTCAAGGTATATATATATCAGTTTCTAGCCATATCTGAAAGTTTCTCATGGGTTAGTTGGCCGCTGGCAGCGGGGGTTTTGGTCAGTAAATTGATTTCTAGATTTCCAGTAACTGAGTAAGAAATAACACTTCGTGGCTTCGCGGGAAGAAAAAATACTAAAAAGGGCAGAGCTTGCCAGATCTAGAACGTGCCCTTGACGACGACATGAGAGTCAGTCGACATCTGCATTCATCGTAGGCCCTCATAGGCCTCGAGCGAAATGGATTCAGAGGAACCAACAAGAAATATAATGCTCGAGATTTCTCACTTTGCTTCCTCTCGCACTGGAGTCGAATCGGGAGTCGTTGCCCTGCAAGGCGCCCATGGGGTTATCGGTCGACTGGCAGCGTAATGTCCATGACTCAGCCAAATGATGAACAGAACGCGTAGCCTTGAACGTTATTGTTCTCTCATAACCTTGATTCAGACCTCCCTCAGCATCCAATACCTTTCTTAAGTTTCGAGTCTGGCTGAAAACAGGTCAAGGAACAGAAGAAGATTCGTCCGCGTGCACATCAAGGGTCATCATATACGCCACAGAAACGGTCGAGGTGAAAAGTTTGGTGAGAAGTCCGTGCTTAATCAGATGCGTAATCTATCCATTGAGATGCCTCCCTAGGGCCAAAAATCCCAGGATCGAAGGACCTTGTACTGATTGATTGACTGTGGGGAGCCGCCGTTTGCCTCCCTGAACTTTCCCTTTCTTGACCGTGTGAGACAACGACCGCCAGGAACCACTGAAGACTCTTATAAGCCTCACAAGGAAATGGATCCCATCGCTTAGACCATGGCTGACGAAGCGACGCTCACTCACCAAGAGCGCGAGTTGGCGATTTTCATTCTAGGACCATGGGTGTGTCCTGCTGCCATTTGATGAAATATATGTGCTAAACCAATTTCCTTAGCTTGTAGGGTGCTTCATTGATGTCATGTTGCAGGGCGTTTTGTTCTGCCAGGTAAGGCTAATATTCGTACCCTGACTCATTCGCGGTTATGAAAATTTACTTTTCAGTTTAGTCATTATTTTGCCTGGCAAAATGATGACAGCAAGATTACCCGATTGGCTGTTGTCGGCCTAGCTATTATCACTACTCTTAAATCAATCCATTCATTGTGAGCGCTGCTACAGTTGATCAGATTTGCTTCTGGACCATGCTAAAGGCTTTACAGCGCTTCGAGTTGGATTCTGTTTATATTACATTTCAAGGACCTCAATGGTGCCATTTTGCTCAATTATACCGCATGGTGGCTGACTTCTAGTGGAATCATGGTCAAACCTTACATTCATGCTACGCTCACTTGATGCTAACTTGCTTTTGCAGGTGGCCAGTATCGGAATATATGTTCAGTCATTCTTTTGCTATCGACTTTGGATCATCTCCAGAAAAAAGTGGTTTTTTATTGCCCCAATTGTCATTGTGCTCTCTTTCGCATATGTCTCAATTTGCCTGGCCGTGAGTGTCTATCTCAAGCGCTCCTGCTGGTTTGATCGTTGATCTTCATGGTGACTAGACGTACTATATCCATAAAGGCACAGATTTTAACTCGAAGATTGCCACCTGGTGTGAGTCCTGCCTGATCTTTTTTTCGACATCCTTACCAAGTTAATTTCTATTAGTCGCTGCGCATCTAAGCTCTGTGTTTGGTGTGTGATAATTCTGAAAATTGGTTGCGTGAAAGAATTCCTTAATTTGCTATTTCAGCTGGTGATTTGCTCATCACCCTATCTACTGCATTTTTCCTTCTCAGATCGAGAAAGGAGGTCTTACCCCAGTCAGTCAGCTCCTTGTATCCGCCGATTGTAGGCTGAATGAAGGCTATCAGAACTGTCGGTGTCATCGATGCTCTCATACGCCTGACGTTCCAAACCGCAGCCCCTGCTGCTCTATGGTCTGTCGAGCAAAATTTGTGCCCTCGTTTTAAAAAATTTTGACGTTCAACTACTCAGTGCCATGTTTAATCTCATCTTCTCTCAAGTATACAGCGGCTCCTTCAAACTCGTCTCCTCGGGATTCAATCAAACGCTGCCCAAATTATATGCATTCTCTATGATGTGGACACTTAACGCAAGGCATGAGATCCGCTCATCCAACGTGAAGAAATCGTACGAGGTTGACGGACTCTCGGCTCCTCGGGTACGTTCTCATTTCGCAATTGCTCCCCACCAAACCTCTAATTATCACACAAATCGACAGTCTGAAAACGTGGAACTTGGATCTTACAACGTGCAACGTATGCGAACTCAAGGAGGGACGCATAGCATCGATGTGAGTTCTAGAGGATATGATCATAGTGGCACACTTTTCTCATGGGGCCACTGCAGGTTCGAAGGATGTTCCATCACTCGACAATATCAAGTTCCGGAATGCCCTCCAGTGATGGAACGGAGACCAAGATCCTCGATTATAAACTAGAAGAATGAGATTACCATGCTTAGATCCAACACTGTCACTGTATGTTTTACTATATAATTTGTTTAATGTATGAATGTGTTGTACGACCAAGTTTCACGCATTAAAGACTGTCCTTGCCCCTCAAGAATGTGCGGCGCAGTGCTGTGGACCAACTACCCTCGTCAGAACAGTCAATGTGCAATCGGTGCATTGTCGCCTTGTGATCAGTATTTGTATTTTGTTTCAACAATGCACGATGATTCGTTCCCAAACCCCCAACTTGAGGACCGCCAGCCTGTTATCCAGAGACCTGGCGCACATTGCGGCACGCCCACACACCGAGGTATGAAAAGGTTCAAGGTGTTTCCTAGTCGATCACATTTAGCGTTGCAGATTTGAAAATGTTGTTCAAAAATACTGGGGAATCGAAGAAACATCGTTTATTTGATTAGGTGTGGATAGGCGTAGGCAGGTGACATTATTATTAACGGTGGATTCGGTCAGAACATTATCATCGAACGGGGGGGGCAGACAACAAGTGACAAGCTCTAAGCGAATAGGAGCGCGATTATAGTAGCGGAAAGAATAAGAAACACGTAGGGGAAGTACTAGGGATAGATAGGGATAAAAATGGCTATGCATAGAGAAACGTACAGGGATGAAACGCTGAAAAATCAAAACAGCAAGCATCGACTGAGGGCGCGGGCAAGTCGTACAGCGTCGTATCACAAAGGGAGGCCGAGGTGTTGGGTGTACGCAGTATCCATCCTATCGATCACCTGCGCGCGTCGGCAGCCGCAGCGGTCCTGATCCTCAGCTTCCTCGCCTCGGCGGTCACATTCCACACCATGCCAACCACCTCGACCACGCGTTGCTCCCTCACCCCCAATGCAAGTACATTTTTCCACAGGCCCTCATTACGGCGAAAGAGTGCTGTGAGCCCGCTGGTACGTGCGAGTACCTGCGCCATCGCCGCAGAGTTAGGGAACTCTTCGACAACGGGAGGGGGAAGAAGGTGGTAGGGCGGGACCGGCTCGAGGCCTAGTGCGAAGAGCAGGAGGAGCGCGAGGGTCGGTGGGCTGGGGACGTATAAGGGAACGAGGGGTAGCGTGAGCATGCCTGTGTGGTGGTTGAAGGCAGATGTGGTGGGAGATGTAGGCAAAGGCGGAGGGAGTTCGGCGCGCAAGCTCGCGGAGTATATCGTGGCTTCGATAGGAAAGAGAAGCGGTGGCATGGGGGGCCCCTGATCGACAGAGGCGGAAACCGCTAAGATGTGCGTAGGAAGGTGGGTATTACCCAGAGTGCGAACAGTGATGGTTGGCGGCAACTGTGTGCTTGGCGGGAGTGTGGGACGGGAGACATTGAAGTGTCGACAGAGGACACTGCTCAAGTTATTAGCGGGATAAAAACAGAGATTACAAGGAGATGGGCGTACTCGTGTGGGTCAGCATCGGGCGTTAGAAGGGAGGGTCGTTGCGAGGGCATAGTAGTTAGTGTGGGCGTGGTAGACTTATGGGTGTGTCGTGCAATTATGGGTTGGGATAGAAGTTATCTGCAATCGCGAACAGATGGTCAGAGCAGGCAAAGGAGATGTGCGAAGAAGTGAGCGGCAAAAAGGAGGGTAGGGAAAGGGAATGGATGAACTTGGAGCTTGTGGGAGGAGGATAGAAAGAGAGAGAGACGCGTACAGGATGCCTAGTATATGTATTATGGATTAGGGATCCGCCGGTAGTTCTGACGTGAAAAATATAGACAGGCCGAGATTCAGGGTGCAAGAGTCGCCCGTAGCCGTCAAGGATAATACGGTGCTTCAGTGTACGAGTTCGCCTGTCGTTGTGGGCATACCCGAAGACTAGACGAGCACCGTGTGAGGCGTAGCTTCCTGCGGGCAACGCACGTCGTGAGCCCCGGCGCTGTGGTTGCGGTTGCGTCAGTCACCACGGAGGCTCCCAAATCCTCTGCCATGCAGATTTTTTCATTTAGCATCAAATGGAAATAAGACCACGAGGCTGGGATGCTTTCCGGCGTAGTCTCCGTAGCGGTGCTAGTACCAGGCAAAACTCAGGTCGAAAAGGCCTATTCGGAGCCCTCTTGTGCGTGGCGCTAACAAAGTACGCGATGATGGTTTTTCGAGACGTTCTATGGTCAGAACATAGCATGAGAGCCACTAGGATGGGCGTCGGAGAGACGGCGGTGCGCGCTAGGCATCGGCAATCAGACTTCGGACAGATCAGGGTCGAATTCGCTCCCCGCGGCGCACGCTTATAACCATATAGGAATAGCGTACTCGCCCGCTGTGAACCACGCACGATGTCTGCCAACGTTTGCATAGTAACACTGAGATAAGCATTCTTGGCTTAGACGATATCATTTGCTATCTCCAAAGAGTCCGTCCAAAGGATATCGATGATAATACTTGACAAAATATTTGGATGATTTGCGAAAAACGAAATTTGCAGTATGATCTTGACAACACTTGTATCGTAACTCAAGAATATAATCACTGCATAACGTATCCTTGAGTTGTAGTGGTCGTCCAGACAACGCGGAAGTGCTCGTCACCGGCCTCGCTATCAAATCATGGCGGTTAAATCGTTCGGATTTCCGTGTTTTAATTTTCTACCATTGGGGTGTCTGTCGATCAGGAAGTAGCCAACTCCGCCTTCCATGATGATGCTGGTGTGGAGCCACTTGATCAACAAAAGTATACAACGAGAGCGCGCCTGGCGTCAACGTTAACATTTGAAAATCGAAAACATTCATTACCACAAGTAGGGCAGGTTCGGTCCAAGGGTTTGGACATGAGGATTTCACAGCACTATGTTCGCCAGGAGTCGGCAGTGAAGATCCCGGGGCACTGACACATCCAGAGGCGCGAAGACAACCCCTCAGCTCCACAAATAGGGAAAGTGTTCTATCATCAGCGCGGTGAGAGATTGGCCCAACCTGGGCACGAGGCAAATGGCAAAAATTTCTTCACGTCCCTGTGACCCAATCAGGCTATACACACAGTACCAGGGTGAGACGATTCAACGAAGCTTTACATACAGATTACACGTACAGCAAAACAGGGGTCTGAGCTCAAAGGAACAGCTTTGGCGCCATGTTCTTCAAATTAACACACTGAATCTCACCCTCCATGATCAACTCCGCGACAGCGCGCGCTGTACCAGGGGCGTTACATATTCCCTGTGTGGAAGAAAAATCAGGCCAGACAAAAAATCACACATGAGATACAAGCCCACCCAGCATGTATGTCCTGTCGCGGCGACGAGCCCTCGCGCCACCTGCTCGGCCTCGCCTATAATTGGGCCCGCTCTTCTGCCGAGAACCGTAGGTAAATAGCACGCCTGGCGCCTATCGACACTCCCCTGTCTCAGCACACGAGACACACCCCGCACCTCCATCCAGACCTTCTCACACGCCTCCTCGTCTACCACAACATCATCGACGCACCCCGGCAGCGGCGCGTCATCCCCTGCGCCGCATGCGTATACCTCCCCTTCGGGCCCAGGGCGCGCGTAGATCTCGGGGCTCGCGCCGCCCCTGCCATCTGGCAAAGTGATCTCTGTAAAAAGGACGTATGGAGCGATGGGCAGATCCTTCGAGAGAGGCAGTATCGTGATGCTATGAGCGCGTGTGCCGGTGATCGGGAGGCTAGGAAGGAGGCTGGCAGCCCAGGCGCCCGTGGCGAGGACAACATGCGTCGCAGAGAGCTGTTGGGCGGCCTGGGTGGGCGGGTCTGTGTACTCTACGCTGGTGACACGGCCGTTTGAGGTTACGATACGCGTGGCGTGCCCGCGGACAAAGGAGGCACCGCGTTCTTGCGCGAGCGAAAGCATGCTCGTGGTGAACTGATATGGGTGGACTTGTGCGGTATCAACGGGAGGAGCCATGAGCGAATAGGCGTCCGTTAGGTCTTCCTCCATCCAATTCAGATCGTCGGGCAGCTTAGAAGTTTTATTCTGGGGCTTTTTCAGCGGCTTCCCGCCCTCGAGCCCAAGCGTCTTCTCGAGGCTCTTCCGGCGATTCAAGTACTCATGTTCCTCCCCCGCTTCTCTAGATGACGATTCCGGAACGGCCTCTGCCCTGCCCTCCCAACTGCCGCAATTGACATATCGCCAGCCCCATCTCTCTGCCCCACCATGAAGTTCTGCGAGCCGGACGTGCTCCTCAAACGAGACATCTACAAGTGACTGTGGGTATGCCCATCGTGCGACGAGTCCCCCCGCCTTCCCTGACGCACCCTGCGCTGCGCCGTGCGCAGATGCTTCCAGGATTGTGACTTTTGTGGTAGAAGAGTCGAAAGATGGGTGGCGTGTAATGTAGTAGGCCGTCGTGCAGCCAACGATGCCGCCACCGATTATAACGACGGTGCGTGGTGCAGTTTGTGACATGAGTTTGAGAACTCCAGAGGAAACAGTGCAGATCAAAATGACGATAACCTGGGAGCACCGGCCCGGATGCCGCATTCTCCCCTCAGATTCCGGGCCACTCGGGGTCTTGAGTGGATAGTTTCGATGGAAAAGTAGTGTTGCATTAGCAGCTCCGCAACATGTCAACGACTTCTGCGTGATAGATCCCAGGTTGAGGATCTACAGTAGGGAATGGTCGAGGCTCGGGACCCCGGACGGCATGCGGATTATCACAGCTGAGAGCGAGTTCATTGTCTACACAGTTTAGCATGGCTTCGATAGATCGACTTTGTTCGGAAGACGAGGACCTAGCTAGAGATGGTCGGGTTACAGTTCCCTGGATGTGTTGGAATCTCGTTGTAGTCGCGAAGTGTGATACTGGTAGTACTTCGTCTTTTGACGCCTAGCACTCGGGGGATGACAACGATAACAGGGCTCCGATGAAAGGCTATAGAAACCTGATCATCGCCTGTGTCATTCAAGTTCAGTATGGTTCTTCACAACTTTGGCGTCGTCACCAACTTTTTCTCAAGCTTGACAGGCTTGGAACGACTTCCGAGGCTTTGTCAGGTTTTAGTGTTTCGACCGCCGAGTGAAACGATAGGGTTTACTAGGAAAGGGTGCTGGCAGGTTGGGTACATTAGGAAAGGGTCTGGATTGGAAAATACCCTGGAGCGCGCAACGTGGAGGAAAGGCCCAGGTCGTGGTTGAGATTATGGTAGAGAATACAAAGACATTTTAGATGACCCAGTGGAATGGATGTGAATTTGTCTGTGGACATGATCATGATAGACGTGTGTAATCAAGGTGCGCATACAATTGCAATTCTCTATCACGTCGGAATAAGATAATTCAAAACCCAACATTGCCAACCTTTGCCGACCAACTGGAACTATGCTTCTGGCAAGTGCATAAGTAACGACAGAATATTATTAACATGGGGCCAATCGCAGCCCCGACTAAATAGTATGATAACAGATAGCGGGATGTGAGGGATGCATAATACGGATAACATGCGGGGTAGAGTGTCGCTGTCAATGTCAGAGTGGGTGCGAAATGTTCCGTTCCATTGTATGTGTGGTATGTACGTGCGGGATGCAGGATATATGCAAAGGATGCGTAGGAATTGTCAAGGGATGCGAAAATAGTATGCACAATGCAATAAGGATGCCTAGAAATCCCGAGGGTGAATAAAAGAAATACACAATGAAATGAGCGAAAACCAGTAGCACCGTATAGCGGATGAACGTTGAACGTTGACCACGCAAAACGACGGCAATAATCACTCCGAAAGCTGATGCGGGTCCCAGCCCACGGTCTAACATCTAACACGCGCCACTCCGACTCGTCTTAGATATCACCGCTAACGAGCACCGCAACCCAGCCGAAGAGCGCCATCAAGAAGCGGACCATCCACGCCGGGTCCGCGCCCGCGCCCAGGCCGGGGCGGAGCTGCATGGCCAGCGCCAAGTCGAGCGCAGAGCGCGGGGTGCGCAGGCGGTTCGAGTTCGAACCTGCGTGGTTGTGCGGCTGCACCGCGCGGCTAGTAGACGATGTGGGAGGTGCTTCGGTGGAGGGTGATTGGCTGGTCGGTGGGGTGAGGGAAACATGTGCTGCTGGGGAAACGGGGAGTGACAATGCAAGCGGGGAGGGCGAGGATGGGAAGGAGCCTGGAAGGGAGGAGAGCGCGACCTCATCTGTAGGACTCGATTCTGCAGTTTCCTCATCTTCGTGGGCATCTTCGGCCTCTTCGGGTGGGCTGACAACTACGACCGGGGCTTCGACATCTTCTACAGTTTCTTCCGACGCTAGTGTATCAGAATCCACGACTGCAACAGCTTCAACTTCAACTTCCTCGTTCTCGATAACCTCGACGACTGGCACGGGCTCTGATTCTGGCAAAACTGGCGCGAGTACTCTGGGGGCAGGAGACGGAGGCGCAACAGCAGCCGCAGGCAAACCCAATGGTGGAGCATCGGCAGCCCTCAGAGACCACAATGGCCGCGCGGGAACGTTGTGGGTTGGTGGGGGTGATGCCGGCGGCGTTGGCGTCTGTGCTGGCGGTAGCGCAGAGGAGGGAGGAAGTGTCCAGGTGGGCGAAAGTGGTTTCAGAGGTTGAGGGGAAACCGGTATGGGGGACATAGGAAGCGCCGAGAGAGGAAGTTCTGGGAGGGGAAGAAGTTCTGGGTCTGGATGCTCTTCGAGGGAAGCAGCGTCGGTCAGGATACTAGGAAGAGGGAGAGTGGGCAGCGGTGTGGTGGGGGATGTGGGTGTCGACAACAGTGAGATGGTGGTAATAATAGAGGTAATGGCAGGAATATCTTGGGTTTCGTGAATGTCGTGAATATCGTTATGGTCGTCGAGCTCGTCCTCTTGCTCGTTTTGGGAAACGTCCTCTGCAATAAGGTCTAGGTCTTCCTGTTTATCAAGTACGTGGATGTCAACAGGTGTACTCGGTCCTGCGAGCAGCCCATCAAGGAAACGAATCTGCACGTCTGGCTGCAGCCCGACATGAGGGAGATCGTCCTCTCGCTCGAGCTCCCCGGAAGGCAAAAACTGGTCTTTCGATTCATCACCAGTCCAAGCACTCTCCCAGACTGCTGTAGGTTCCTCAATGAACCACGCGTCTGTAGAGTCTAGCTCATGGTCAATATCAGCTTCGAGATCAACGTCAACGTCGACCTCAGGACCCGTGCTCTCGTTGAGTTCGGCCTCGAGAACAATGGCAACCTCAGGCTGGGGCTCAGGCTCCGCTTCGACCTCGGCTTGACGCTCAGCATCAGACTCAGCCTCACGCTCGAACAAGATCAAATCGTCTTCCTTCTCCGTCTCCTTAGGCTCGTCGTCAACCTCCACCTGCGACACAGCGTCCACCGGCCAACTCGAGGCGGGCGGCGGGACGGGCAGTGGTGCCGGGCTCCAGGCATCATCCCAATGCCAGCCGACTGCTGATGTCGCGGGCTCCTCGGGCAATGCCACAGAAGAGTCAATGACCTGCGACACAACTGCGGGTGACGGCGGTGATGAAACCAGCACGGAGGAGGATACTAGTGGCGATACTTCAATATCCGAAAATGAAGGCTCGGAAGGCGAGGACCATGTGTCTTGAACGAGGCTGATTCCGTGGATGTCGTCAAAGGGATCAGACAGAATCCCATGCTGCGTAATGACATCTCCGGGTCCCGTGGCGTGGACAGAATCAGCGGATTCTGCTGTGGACGGAGACATGGGAATGATGTCTAGTGCAGGGACAGTAATCATGGTCTTGTGGATTGGCGAGGAGTCGGTGACATTCAGATGCTCATCGTCGCTGAAATCGACGAGGTTCGTGGAGGGGTACCCAACTATGTTGGGCGCAGGTCCAGAATGTTTGAGGTTAACAAGTTCGATACCACCGGGTGAAGACGGTGAGAGGGAGAGCGGAGAAGGAGAGAGGGCTCGTTGGGAAATAAAAGCCGAGGATTCCAATGAAGAAGCGAGATTGGCGAAAGGATTGGCAGTGCCAATACGCTTAGGTGCGAGGGCCGGGGTGTTGGGCATGGGAGGAGAGCTTGGCTGGTCGTATTGAATGAGAGGCTGCGACTTTACCGACTGTGTTCGTCGGAATGCTGCAAGCAGAGGGTTTGTGCCTTCGAGGCTGTCATGGAGGTTGTCCTCAATATCGAATGTCCAGACTGAAGTCGAGGCAGGGAAGTGAGGCTTAGTGGAGGATGAACGTGCAGGAGGACTGGGGGCAGGGATAGGAATGCCGGGGATGAGTGGCGCCGAGGTAGGAGAAACTTTCTGGGCACCAACATCGGAAGAGGTTGACTCCGAAGAGCTCGAGGTAGAGAAATCAATGAGGAGCGGGTGAGATGGTGTGGAGGGTGCAGAGGATCCCGTCGTGGATGATGAGGGTATGTGAAGGTTACGATGAAGTACGCCTAATGACTTGCTGCGTCTATGCAACGGCTTTCTCGTGGGCTTAAACAAGTTGGGTATTGAAAAGGGTGTCCGTGCTCGTGAACGGAGAGGCGAACCAAGCGAGTCAAGACGATCGCTGGAGGGAAACCCGTCGAGACTTGAAGAACGCGAGAGCACCACGTCCTTCCCAGCATTGCTCTCCATATGAAAAGATGCTGCAAAGGGGCTGGGATTCGGCGTTGGGATGGACTTGAGGGACGTGGGCAGGAGTTCAACCCCGGATAGTCCGAGACGACCTTTAACACCTTGACCTTTGCCGCGAATCCATGCGAGGTTTGGAAGATGCAAACTGCGTTTGAAAATGCGCACAGCAAAGAAGATAACAATAAGAAAGAGCACAATAAGGCTCAGAAGAGGAAGAAATGCCAAAGATAAAGACTCTGCTTGAGTCTCCGAAGTAGCAGGAACAGCTGCCCGTCTGGGAGATGGGTCAATTGGGACGAACATCAGGATAGATCTCATAAGGATTTACCGGATGTGCATCGTCGTGTAGGAAGGGTCGTGGCGGTCGTGGCGGTCGTTGGTGGTGGTTGGTTATAAAGGCCAGCACACACACCTCCTCCTGGTATGCACGAGGTATCCGTCCTGTTGGGCCGCGTGCCACGAGTTCAACTTTTTGAACCTTATCTTATCTCTCGCTTAGATATCCCACACAATATCATATGGAACTGCTGACATGTATCTTTTACGAATCATACATCCGGCTTGAATTTTACCTCGTCTAACGACGATTTGACCACCTGCATCGCTTTTGAGGGACATTGAAACTCTCTTTGCGAGTACAGCCTCAGGACGTAACGAATGCTCGAACCGTGGACACAGCTGGGCACGTTGCCACCTCGTTTGGCCAGGATATGATAAAATATCTGAATGATCAAGCACTGCCGCAAATTGAACGTAAATTAGGGGTGACTTCTAGTGGTGCAAACCGCATACGAAGAGGCCTTTTTGCTGGAGGCCAAGGATGACAGGATACATTTACTGACACATGTACATCTTGCCGTTGACATTGGTTAAGTCCAAAAGCTATCAAGTTTGTTTTGTAACTTAGCTCATTTCGATTAATTGACTAAAAATTACATATCCCTTATTTATCATTTAGCATGAAAGTAAATTTAAATAAATCAACATTTTTACCCATGCCACATGGCCGACTCCCATTTCCAGCTGTTAGTGTCTAGTCGGATCCGCCATAAAATCATCGCAAGACACGAGTTGTCTGGGATATCCCTCAGCTCAGTGGAATGAAACACTCCTACTCCAACATTTGGCGTCCAGAGGTTTTGCAAGGACGACGACTTCCCTGAAGCGATTGGCCCTTGAAGCTTGAAAGAGCAAAAATGGCAAAATGTTTGAAAGACACCTAGGCTGTAAAATCTGGACGAGCGTTTTACACCGCTAGTCGATCTGCGCTGGCCTTCCTATTCGAGGTAAGAACTAAAGTCCTTTCGCGCGCGATGAGTTTGACTGGAGATGTGCATTAGTGGGATACCAACAGTTCGTGTATCAGGTTCTCAATTACTGCCCTGTTAGTAGACGGGTACTCTTCCAAGTTTGAACGCATCAACCTGTCCGAGTCCTACTATACCTGTCCTGGGGCAGTAGCGCTATCAACTTGCCCGAATTCGAGTTACTCGGGAGGCTCTGGCGGGAGACTTGGAGATACTAGATGTGAAAGCGGTGTTGCATAGATGCATCACCAGTCTACTCCTATTCTGAACCTATGGACTTTGTGTAAATCATATAGAATAGGTGCATTGGTTCGTTTTATGCCTTTTTTCAATTACATGTCCTACCTGACAATTTTTCTCGACTGCTCAGAAGTTGATAAATGATAAGTGGATGAATGATAAGTACTGCTACACCTGGAAATAGCTGCGCGCATGGTGCGGCATTGCCATAGCCTAGCCTAGGTTCCCCACATATATCAACTCGAATTCACCACAGGGAAATACTATCCGTTCTCTTCTTAGGTTCGAATCTTGTGCCCTTCGTCGCGCTCGTCGCCCAAGCGAATCGTGAACCTGAAGCTTAGATCAATGATGTCATCCGACACTCAAACTCAATTTAAATTCCTTACCTTGTGCTTGAAGGTTCCAAAGAACACTGAGGGTGAGTGCCGTCATCGCTTTCCTATGTATCTATGCTTACCATTGTCGCTCATGGTTCAGGATGTGGCCGAACGTTCAGATTCAGTCCTCGCTTACGATCACGTGATCAAAATTGATTGCTTGCTCAACGGTGCGCGCTCTCATTAAAGCGTCTTCCACTTGCTCCGTTTCTACCACGGAAGTTGGTTGTATCCATAAACCCTAAATCCACATCCCCAGCTACTATCTTCCAGTGCCATTGATTTTTCCATCCACTGTACGATATTCGTGCACATTTAACAAACTATTTCCACGTCTTCTTCACGACCTCATAATCCTTGCCCTTCCCATTCTCCCTAATTCTTCCTTCACACATTATAAACCGTTCACCTCTCTTCCACATACCACCCATGTATCCTCTATCCTACGGCCAGATCCAAGTCACCGCGCGTGAAGACCCAAGCCACAACGCGGAACAGGGTGCCGCCGTCCCCCCTGGAGATGAAAGCCGCAACGTCGTTTGGGCTAGCAAACTGAAGGGTGTGCCACCAAACCTCTCTTCAGCTTATGACCTCACCACTACCCATCTCGTGGACTCCCGTCGCATCCCAGAGGCCGCAGTCCAAATGGCGCCAATGCCACCGCCCCCGACTCGCCCAGCGCTCAACGTCACAATCCCGTGTCTCTCTCGCCACCGTCGCGTTTCGGTCAGCGAGCTCTCCGCGGTCTCTTCGCTCTTCTCCACGGGGTCTTCCATTAGCGGCGCATCCTCCATGACCAGTGCACCTCTTGTCGGTACACCGCCAGGTGAAGTCGCCTGTGACCAACTATTCAACGACGCGGGGCGAGAGACACCTTCGGAGAAAATTAAACACGCAGTGGCACAGCTAAATACTCCCGCCAACGGCACACTCTCTAGAACAGCGAAGGGCAAACTACGCGCAGACGCGCCTGGACACAACCCGCTCCAGCAAATCACCTTTGTTGAGACTAGAGTACTTCACGACCAACATGAAGCCCATCCCCGCGTCGAAATTATCTTGGGCAATAGTCCTATCGGGCCCGCCACGATAGTTGAGGAGAATGCCTTGGGGAACGTGGAACAGCCTCGGAAAAACAAGAGCCGTGGCCCAAAGTCTGCGGCAAAGCGTACTCGACCTTACGAGGACCCGTCCGACGCTTCGACGCCAAAGCGTGCGCGTGGCTCCAAACCTGCTGCTCAGCTGGCCCAAGCGCCACCCGATGGGGCTCATGAGGGAGCAACTCAAGGTGGAAACCAGGTCAAAAAGTCAACGGATAAGCCAGGCCTTTGCCCTTATTGCGGTCTATCGTATGTGATCAACATCGATTTCTATAACCTAATGGCTAATTTCAATGTATTAGGATCACGCGCCGCCGCCGCATCATCAACCACTTCAAAGCTTGCCCCCAGTATTTTGGAGGCGCGGGTATTATTCTCTACTCCCAGGATGGCCTAAGCGCTGAAGAGATCGCGAATGCCGAAGCAGCGGGCCTTTACATGTTCGTGCCTTCGGAGGATAAGCCGCTGAACGAACCAAAAATTCTACGCCGGTCCAAATCGCGACACACGAAGGGGACAGTGGGAGAGACTCCCCAAGCTCCCATGAGCGCTGTCCCCGTCGCGCAGTGGGCCACCGTACCTTCTGCAACCGCTTCCTCAGCTGTGGTGTCGTCCTCGCGGCTCGCTCCCCAAGGGGATGCTCCCCTCGAGTTACTTCAGCAGACCGGATACTTTAACCCGAGCACCGAGAATTACGGTGGCATGCATCATGCACAGTTGGTGCAGCAGCCCCAAGCCGCGATCCCCAACTATTTGCCGTCTATCACTACTCCCGTTCAGACACAGGAGCACCACCAACGCGCTTGCCAAGAGAATTTCTATCCTTACCAGACGACATACAATCAGAGCACCAATAACGGCGCTCCTATGCAGCCTCAGTACGGTGCCCCTCATGCGCCCCCACCAGCCCCGCGGACTTTTGGAGGCCAAGAACTACAGAACGCAGAATTCTCGTTCGTAGCACCTGCCGAGGCCTACTACGACCCTCTCCAGTCTCTCAGTCAGGCCGAGCAGCACTATCCCAGCGAAACCCTCACTTACGCGCAGGATACGGCTGCATACCATGCTGACGTCCAGTACTCTCACATGGAGCCTGCTCAAGCGACCTCGACGCTTCAAGACGACGCATTTGTTTGGCCCAGTGCCAACGACGCCTACGATTTCGGCGGCGAGTATTACGTCGATAAGGGAGGCTGGGGAGGGTTTCCTGCCTGCGACTTTTGCTGATTATGAAAGGACTTGTATTCCTGACTTGTATTCTTATCTATAACCTCTGGGACTCACGGGCATCTACACTTACCACTAGCGACACCTTGACGAATCCTGTTTTGATTATCTTGACCACTCCAACTCCCGCGCGCAACATCTGTTATAACACCCGCTTGCATCATGTATCAACATTTTTACATACCATCTTTGTTTCTTTATCGTATATCTACTTACATACCTAACAGAGATACCTCCATCCCGCATCCGATTTGTAATTGTACATGTTTCAGCCAGCGCTCTTTCACTCGCTGAGCGTCGACTATTGGTACAAGGGAAAGGTCGTCCACATCGCGGTATTTGTCAACAAAGTCAAGGTCAGTCAGTGTAGAAGATACTAGGGATCTCATTGGGGATGTCCGCAATGATCTTTGCGGAGGGAGAATAAATACTTACATAGGACGCGAGGCAACTCGTCGGTCGTGCGATGCAGAAATTATATATTATTGATATTAAACTTGAAGTTGTATGCTACTACAACGCCACGTCTGACCATCCTCGTGGACCCAACGAGTAAAGGCCTTGTTAAAGAGATCTGGTCCACCCATCAGCCTATTACCTCGCAGCATCGCATAAGTATCTCCAACATTAGAACCTTGTAAATGAGGCGTTGCAGCCATTTTGGTGCCTGACCTCTCACAACGTCTGGGAGTCTGAAGACGCGGAAAGACTCTACGACCGGAAGATTTTGACCAGGATAAGGCACTATCTTTGGGCACTTCGGATGGATTTCCCCTCTCCGTTACATTGGCACTGTAGTCATAAGTGAACCTATTTTTTCAGTGAAGCTCCACCATCCTCACACATATTTGACGTTTCGCACGGGATTTCGAATCCGAATGACTTCAAATGACTATTCGGATTCGAAGTTCTGCGCTACTACGCTAATTATTCTCTCATTTGACAAAGAATTTTACCAGATATTATCATCATAGTAATGTCCACTGCAGCAAGTGATCAGGTTGCAGCTCAGTTCAGGTTGACCATACAGCTCACCGCAATTCAAGGACTTGGTGCAGGGGCACAGTCGGTCATACATGTCCCCAATGCACTATTGCAAGCGAGAATCTCAGGTGGAGCCTCTGCGGCAATGACAGTTCCAAATGTATATCCTGCGGCAACATAACAGGAGACAGCGAGGTAGTTACAGCCTGACAGGGCAGAGGATATAAATCAGTCCAAGAAAAAAGGAAATGGGCAACTGGGATAGTACCTGTCTGGCAATCGCCACATACAAGAGGGCCAGCGGAGACCATAGAGGTCACACTCGCGAGCAAAAAAATAGCAGGGGTGAAGATAGTGCTGACACGCATCGTGTTTTGACGTTGGGTTCAAGCGTGTGGTTCAGCGCAAGTAGTGACTGTAAGTGGCGTGGGGAATATTGACGACTGTTATATTTGTTTGTAAGTAAATAGTGGGGTTCTGGCCGCTTATCATACTGGAAACAAGCCAAGTTATTCTCGCTGTGACGCAGGCTCCTAAAACCAGCCAATCGTACCGCTCGTATGGGGGCTTTATCCCAGTGGCCACGTCGATGCTTTATAATAGAAAATTTTATCTAATCTAATCTGAACAAACTTGAACAAATGTCTATCCAAACAAACAAAACTTCCCCCTATGAGCGGTAGAGTGGCTGGCATCTTTTGGG